>JAVQIZ010180545.1:0-17559 GCA_036023535.2 Galaxias brevipinnis
TGAGCAACACATACTGTACACACACACACTGTACACACACCCATACTGTATGAGCAACACATACTGTACACACGCACACTGTACACACACACACATACTGTATGCACACACACTGTACACACGCACGCTGTACACACACTGTACACACACCCATACTGTATGAGCAACACATACTGTACACACGCACACTGTACACACACACATACTGTATGCACACACACTGTACAGATGCACACACATACTGTGTGCACACTGTACACACACACACACACACACACACACACACTGCACACATGCACACACATACTGAATACAACCTGTATGCACACACACATTAAGCGGGTAACGTCACACACATTGTGCGAGTCTAATCACATGAATGCAAATGCTAACACACCAGATGTTAAAGAAGGGTAGAATCCTCATATTACACAAATACACAGAGACATGGAAAGTGGGTAGGACCAGAGTTGAGTCAGTGGATTAGAAGTCCATGACTCACACAAAGTACTGACTCAAACCCCACAAGACATCATCATCTGACAATTATATTGCTCTTTCTCGCTTTCTTTCTTTCTTTCTTTCTTTCTGTTTTCTTGTTCTGTTTGTGTTTGTCTCTCTCAGCAAGTGCAGCCCAGGCCCAGTCTAAGACCTGCGTCATCAACTAAAGAATGTTACCAGGTAGCATCTCTTGCTGTCCAGCAACCTTCTACCTGACTCCATTTCCCAGGATGCATCACACTAGAGATGGGTGGTCCTCTGGTTTTGCTGCTGTAGGTTAAATTGAGTCAAACTCCCAGCTAAGGCGTAGATAACAAACCCCAGTCTTGTAAACATACTAGACCGTTTGGTTAAATGATCAGTATGTGGCTCGTGGTTATTTAATGAGTCACGTGTGTGCTGACCTTTTGAGCTCGTCTGTTAGTCTTCCTCACAAACACATTCCTTCTGCCATGCATGTTTACATCACATATATTATATCTTAATACAGTATGTGACAAGATTTAATCTAATTGTAATGCTATAATATTTCTAAAACTAAGAACCAGTGTTGAATATACATTATAAGACATCATTGATTATATTAATTAATAACTACTCTTGAATAATTGTATTTATTGTCTGTATGTTATTCTGAAAGCATATGCAGTGTATTGCAGCATCAAATATCATGTATGTGTCTTTAAGGCATGGTAATAGTGTTGAATAGCTTTTCCAGAAGGTTTTCTGCATTGTCCCAGATAATCTCTGATATAGATTATAATCCCGCCTCAATCCTGAGTTAATAAAAGTCATTCAACCCTCAATAATAATCTGCATCAGGCCCTGCATGGTGAGCCACTCCACAATTATTCAATCTTCAGCGTGACAACATGTATATGTGTGTGTGTGTGTGTGTGTGTGTGTGTGTGTGTGTGTGTGTGTGGGTGTGGGTGTGGGTGATCTTATTAGCATGCACGCTGCATGACCGTATGTAATCCCGCGTGTGTCAGCCCTATTACATTATGTGTGTGTGATTGTGGGTAAAGGGGCATCTTTGTGTGTGAGTGTGTGTGTGAGAGTGCATTGTTGCATGTGTGTGAGAGAGAGAGTGCATGGTTGTGCGTGTGTGTGTGTGTGTGTGTTAACCGTCGTAAGTAAAGGCGTTAACAGAGCCAGTGACACCCTGAAGGCAGAACGCCTCACTGAACAGAGACTCACCATTCATTGGCTGACAGGGTAAGAGAGAGGCGGGCCTTAGCCACACACGTCATTCGCTGCACTGCACACACAGACAGACACACACACACACAAGCAGGAAGGGGAGGGAAAGCTTTACGTAAGGGGTGTGTGACGTGAGCGCTGACGGCGCCTCCCTCCGTGACGTAACGCTGCGAGCGGAGGAGATGGCTGCCGTATACGGTCGCGACTCGTGATGCTCAGCCGACCTCGTAACGCTCTGGCTCCGACACGGACGTCCTGTGACTACTGCAGCAGAGAGAGAGAGATAGAGAGGGGGGGGGGGGGGGATGCAGATATCAGCATCTGCAGTGCACTTAGCCTGTCTTTCTGTGTGCCTGCCTTTCTTTCTGTCTGCCTGCATGCTTTACTGCCTGTCTGTCTTTGTGCTTATCTTGCTGCATGTCTGGCTGGCAGCCTGCCTGTCTTACCACTTATCTTTCTGCCTGCCTGGCTGCCTGCTTACCGGATGAGCGCACTAACCCAGTTCTCTGGACCCGGAGCAGTCGTGACTGCAGCACGGGCCAGACTGCGGAGAGATGAGGCAGTGTGTGTGGGGGGGGGGTGGGGGGTGGGGGGGTGCATGGTACAGAGGAGAGGCATGAGAAGGGATTCCCAGGCTGTAGTGCTCTCCTATTTGACCAGGTTACCAAATGTGTTATGTGTTATACGTTTACGTCAGACAAGTGAACATTTGAGAATGATATGATAGCGGAAGTGGAAAATTGCAATCAAGCAAAAAGTGGGTGTTTGTTCACCATGATTTGATGTTGCTATGTAATGTGTATATAAATATGACATGTGGACTTATAGGTGAAATTCGATCATATCGTTTACATCCCCAAAGCATTCAGAAAACAGTGGTTGGACACACCAAGTACCACAAGAATACAGATGTCGAAACACAGAAAAAAAAATTAAACATCAACTCGTGTCTGGAGTGTTTCCTTTCAGGTTGTGGAGCAGGCCTCTTTTGGGTTAGAGGTTGTTTCACTAAAGCCTTCTGACAAGGCGACACCACCAGCTGACGTCTAAGGCCATGGAACGGAGAGTCCTTGGAAACTAAATCTGAACGGCCTAATGTGTGGAGTGACGCAGCGGAGAGACCGGCAGAGAGAGAGAGAGAGAGAGAGAGAGAGAGACAGAGATAGAAAGAGAGAGAGAAAGAGAGAGAGAGAGAGAGAGAGAGAGAGAGAGAGAGCGGGGATCTTGTTACTGTAATAGAGTGGAAATGCACTTTCGGAGTGGATGGTCGGGTTGTGTTTCTCTGGGGGTTTGACGATATAAAAGAGTGCAGAGAGAAAGAGAGAGACCTGCACATGAGAGAAGAAGAAACATTACTTATTCTCTGGTTGTTCCAGTTCCTGCAGCTGTAGGATAGACAGATAAAGGTTACTTACAAATACTCTGGTTGCCCTAGTTCTTTTTCTGTCAACTATACAGACCTAAACGTAGGCCAGCAGAGCTTAGATTAGTTCACTTTGGTTCATGTGGTGTGAACATACAAAGAAGCACCTGCAGAGAAAGGAAAATCCTGTTTTGCACAAGAGGGCACTAGCCTGTGTTATGTTACAGAACGTTGCAGTAATTCTGAACCCCTGCAAGTACATCCCTAACACCATAGACCAGCTTTGGCCACTTGTAGAAATAGGATTATTAGTGCAATATTTGTAATATTTATATATACGGAATCAGACAAAGGTTTGGACACACTATCCCATTCACTTGATATAAAATTATAAAATACATATAGATTTTTTGGGACATTTTATGTACTGAAAGCAAAGAGTCAAAGGTCAGGCCTAAATCATTCTTTGATGTTCCAAAGCTGTGAACGTTGTGATGCAAGCACAGCATATACACTCTGCTATATTCATATTTCCCATGGAGCCTAACGCATGGCACAGTATGAAAACGACACATGATCCACAGGCTGTCTTTATGTGGCGGCTGTCCAGCAGTCTGGGGCTGTCGTGACTGCAGGGAGTCAAAGAGCTCCACTAAGCCTGATCCATTACGTTCCCTCCCCACGGATTAGTCCTTTCTGAGGGACTGTCAGGAGTGCCGCAGCAAAGGTCGTCAGCTGACTGTATCGTGCCAGCGCTTTTCCCCCATCCCCCTCCCCCCAACACACACACATATACACATATATACACACATCAGACACACATACATCAAACACACATACACACATCAGACCAACACACATATACAAACACACCCACACACACATAGATCAACACAATGCACACATACACACACACAAACCAACACGTACACACATCAAACACATACGCATCACACACAAACCCACACACACATAAAAGCACACCCACGCTCACACATTAAACCCACACACACACACACACAAACTAACATACACATACAAGCACACTCACACCAACCAACACACACACACATGCACACACACTGTCATGTAACTGTCTGTGAAACAGTGGTGACCGGTGATCCACCCTGCCACATGAATGGCGTCCTTCGGGAGTGAACTCTGTAAGCCATAGCTTTACTCAGCCCGAGACATCAACGCTGTGTCTACCAAGCAGCCTCCGAGACCAGCGTAGAAACAGAGACAATAGAAGGGACGTCGGGGAGTTTGAAAAATCCACAGTCTCAGTCAACGGGGTATTGGTTTATAGCGCTCTTTTAGACTCGTCTAGGAAAAATATGAAAGGGGCTCGACACTACAGAAGGCAAATCCTGCCGCTCCATGTTTCCCTAATTTGAGACGTTCCCTCCTAAAACGTCTACACTGTCAAGGCTCCTGCTTGCTCTGTCCATTATGATTCTACGTCTGGCAGCCTTGCAGCATCCTGCACCAGAGTGATGCAGGTCACACCTTGTACGAGGACATCTGCAGTTCCCTGGGGTTTGCTCCCCATTGTCCTCTGTTCTATAGAGTCATCTACTGTGACAGACGCCAGGCCCCAAAGCTCAGTGGAAAGGGAACGCTGTTGTTTCAGGGATCCAGAACCTGGTCTGGTCTGGTCTGGTCTGGTACTGGACTACAGACCAAGTTGTGTTCTGGTCTGTTCACAGCATTACTGGACTACAGACCAAGTTGTAGTTGCCTGGTTTGCTTTTTGTCTATGCAGACCAGGTGAATAACACTAACTTGAGAACTCGTTCTCAGTTGGACTAAATAACGGTTAAAAAATGTAAAACAACAAAAATGGAAAAACAAACCACGACAGCCAGCCAGGCGGAAAATAACCATGGCTACACAGTAACACAGTCTGATCAGACAGCCAGGAGAAAGCGGCCCTTAACCAGGTGTCTCTGCCCGCCCCTCTGCCTGCTAGATAGCTTGATGCACAACCTTACCCCCAAAACATTAGTAAACATCTAGTTACCTGTATATCTATGTTTATACATATTACACACATGGCTGTATAGTGACAACAAATTATCTTCTGTTCTGGTTGAATATTGTAGAGCTAACCCCACTAGCACTGCACTATGTAAGGATGTGCATCCTTAGTGTAAACGTGGATAACATGTGAACTGTTTCCTTTGTGATATAATGTAATTGGAGAAAACTGTAATATTACGTAGTATACCTTGGTGTAGGGTGAGGTCTGGTATTATTGGCATAGGCAATAAAGGGACGAAACAAACAATAGAAGGTGAGCAATTTAAACACGAAACGTGAAACTTATGTACGTTTATTTACACCCATTTTCAATCCATTGAAACCCGGGGAACTGAAGATAATGACTCATTAAAGATTGTTGTTCATTAGGATTTTATTATTTGGAGGCAAATCAATGAATATATGCACTTTTTACTTTTTACAGTATATGAGAAGCATCTCTACAGTTTAATAATGTAAACAATCTCTGAAGAGAAATGTATTCAGTTTAAAATGAATCCATAGTCTTAATTTTAAACTATCTCAATGAATTAAAATATAATTTATAACATCCGATAATTCTGCTTTAGATAAATGTATCTATGAAACTAGATTTTTAACAATTCAAAAATACTGAAATGCATTTGTCTTCACAGTCTCAAGACATATGAAATCACACAAAACAAAACAAAAACACCGCTAAAAGACATCCAAACTAAGAGGTGTATAAATAAAAAAGAATAAACTCAAAATAAAACCAACATATGTAAAAAATATAAAATCTTGCTAGCAGTTTTTACCTTTTTTGATTTTTTATTTAATTTTTTACCAAAAAACTGAGTTAAAAAACAAAACTTTTTTTTTTGTGAATTTGACAATAATTAGATAGATGTAAATAGACAATAAAATCATAAGCAATAACAACAATGTATGCCCTCTTGTCAAATGTTCCTTACAGAGGAGTACCACACTTCAGATTATTAAGTGTTTCGACCTCATCAAGTGCCCATTGCCTGTTACCATCATATTTATAAATGATCACTTTGTTACTGTGTATGATTGGCTGTTTGAAATGAGAATATGTTTAGTTACGCACAAACTCCGGTTCAGGGTTTGCAGTCAACCCTATCATTCAAAGCTGAAACTGAGTTGTTTGGGCCACACAGAGGCCTGTATTGCAAGCACTTGTGTCAGGAGTAGGACTAGTTCAACTTTGTAGTGAGTTTTACAGATACATTGTTTTCCCCTCAAAAAATTTTGAAATAAAAAAATGAAAAGATCAAATAATATATGTTTAGCGGGCCATGTATTTGAATGTTTTACGACATCTATCAAATCAGGAAACTGCTCTCAAATGCGTCAAATTCAAAACCCACCATGACTGATTTTTTTTTTTTTTTGGTCAACTGTCTTGTCAAGCTATTGGTTTTCTTACCATTTTATGAAATAAGAGTGGAAAGAAAGTATTGCATTTTGACAAAGCTTTCCCTAGGGGAGGTGAGTTTTCGAGAATTATTTGGATTCATTGTCTTTCAATCTATGACATCTAGACTGAAAGCAGTAATGTTAAAATGTGTCAAAGTGCGTCGAAAACACTGACAAGAATGGTCAACACTGAGAATTTTTCTATAAGAAAGTATATAATTATCTAGATATCTACACAAACACACAAATATATATATTCATATATATGTATATACCTTTTTATAATATGGCTGTATTGAAAAAAAAAAAGGTTTAATTACGTCGGTAATTATTAAAAACATTGGATTTGAAAGGAGTTAAAACAGTTACAGTGAAAGCTAGTGCTAGTAGAGTTGTTTTCCCCCGTATTGTTTCTCCCCATATTGTTTTTTAAGGCTCTCCAAGTGTTCGATGTATTTCTATTGATGGAAGCACCCTCACAGGTATCACACCGATTCCTGAGATACAGGCATCAAGTAGATATTCTGAACAGATCCACAGGGCCAAACCAAATCTTTTTTTCCCCTCTCACTCCAAATACGGTATATATGTTCATGAGTTATCACATAATCAAGCTTTTGATCGATTATAACAAGTGTCCAACAAAGCATAACAAACTTTTGTGCCCTCAAAATGTGGCAATAATTTACATCTATTAGTTCCTTGCATGGAAAAAAATTAAATAGTGAACATATTTTAGGATTGGGGAATTGTTTTGTGCAACTTTATAATTACATGTGTTCTTCTTCATTAGTATACATGACATAACTGACCACATTCGTAAAGTGTAAAGTCAACGGTTTTTGTTCTTGCTTGTTTTGTTGTTTTTTCTTCTATTGCATTCGACATAGAGTACAGTACATCTGTATTTCAAGGATTGCCCTGTCCTATTTGAACCACTGACCCCTTACATTACCACCATTTTATCTTTGAGAAAGGCTGTCTTATTGATATATTATTATGTATTGCATCTCAATTGCATAAAAAACGAAAGAAAAATCATCAAAAATACATATGAAATCATTTAAAACAAGAAAAGAAATATACCTTCTAGTATTATAATCTAAAGGGACACTTTTTTTATTTCTTTTTTTTTATCCTTTTCTTCAAACAACAGTGTTGGACTTTTGTGTGAAGTCGTTTTAAACGTGACATTTCCCTTTCAGTTCTTCCCTGTACAGCATAGCACACAGTTGCATCTCGGAACAGCTTTACCTCCAACTAGTCTGTCTGATTAGTCATCTCTAGCCACCAGCTTTAAAACACACATCGACAAATCGCTGCGGACACAACAACACGTTTCATGATTACATGAGGCATAGTGCTATATACACCATTCTAAATATATTATAATATATTGTTTTTTATATATATATATATATGTAAACCAGCACATTCTCTCACTTTTAATAGTATACTAAGCACAAGTACTCCTTAAGATGTTTCATGATAAGTTGTTTTATTGTTACGACTGTTCTTCTCTAAAAATCACGTCAATCCGTATCACTAACGTATATATATTTTTTCTTCTTGTTCTTTTTTGTGTGTGTCAATGCTCTTCATCAAACACAGGATAAGGCGTCTTTGTACTCAGTGTGTGTTCAAATAAAGTCAAGGGAGAATCGAGTGATGTAAACATTCAGTTTGTACGTGTGTTACTGAAGGAGGACATTACATAGAGAGAGAGAGAGAGAGAGAGAGAGAGAGAGAGAGAGAGAGAGTAAGAGGAAAAAAGAGAAGAGGGAGGGAATAAACTGTGAGAGAAAGCGGAGGTTCGCCCCGACACTGGGGCTGAAAACGATGCCCTGTTTGGACACAAGGAGAGCCAGGCTGCGCACAGTATTAAACAAGGGGTCTGAGGGAGGAGGGATGGAGGGATGGGGGGAGCAGATAGGTCCGTGTAAAAATAAAAAAAGAAAGAGTAAGAGCACAGGTGACTCTTAGTCTTTCATTACACTAGAGGACCACCACCCCACCCCCCCAAGCCCACCTACCCCACCCCAACCACTGGTCCACCCTTCCCAAACCCCCTCATAGCGATAATCGCACACACCTGAACACGAGACACGGACGAAACACACTCCAATACACAAAGATACACGACTAACTCCAAGTAAAAAAACAACAACAAAAAACATGGCAGGTGCCAAAAAAACCACCCCGAGCTATCCACCAAAGCCACCCCGAGCTATCCACCAAAGCCCCTCTTGAGACAGAGCGCGAGAAAAACGAGAGGTGGTGGGTGTGGAAAAAAAGAGAGAGGGAGAGAGCATCCCAGAGAAAGAGGGAAGGAGAGATAGATGGATGGATGAATATGAGGTAGAGACACCCAGCTGTAGAGACACCCAGCTCCCTCTGAGAAACGATCCACCCGTTCAAATCACGTTTGCTCTCCTGCTATCTATCCCTCTTTCTCCGCATCGCGTTCCCTTAAAAAGAGTTTCCCGGGGAGGGTGTGGCACCACTGTGCCGATGGGCGTGGCCCCAACAAAGAGGGCGTGGTCACTGTGACAGGTGAGGAGGCTCTCCCTCATTGGACCGTGCTGCTACCTGAAACCACTCAACCGCCACACACACTTGACTGGGGCTTTTTGTTTTCTGTGTTTGTTTTAAAGGTAGGCTCTAGGATTTGTCCTATTTGCAATGTGAGCCCAGCCGCAGTATCCTGAAGTCCAAAAGGAAATGTTGGTGTTTTTTCTTTACATTCAGAGCAGTGAGTGGTTTTTATTTTTGAATACATTCTTATAGGAGACATTTTTTGAGTATTCCAAGGGTCTATTGTTGCGCGTGCGGTTTTGTGTAGGCGTGTATTTGCAAGTAGTGCAGATCTTGAGTGTGTGGAGGCTTACTGAGTTAGGTGAAGAGTCTTTCTGGACTGTGATACAGGCTGTAGTGGACAGTGACTATTGGACAGACTGGTGGTGCATAGGGGCCCTGTGTGAAGGCCATGGTAGGATTGGAAACCCTTTTGAAACAGTGGTGGAGCCAGGAGTACATTATCTCTTCCAAGTTCCCAGTGTAAACTAAGCAGAGTAGGGTGGGGGTGGGGGGGTTAGGATAGAGCTAGGACAAATAGAAAGGACATGGCAGTCCCCTGAGGCTATATATTTGGTGTCCTGTTTGCCTAGGACACAAAAAAAAGAGAAGCTGACTGAACTAAAGCCGCTGCCGTTGACAACAGGCGAGGTAGCTTCCTTTCTAGGTCAGCCATCTTAGGTTGTCACAGTCCTAACTAACGCTATGGCTCTGGGCTATCTGTTCTTCCTATCTTTTTCTCTGTTGTATCTGCAGTCTACTGTGCAGTGTTGAGGTCGGTGGGAGCCAGCAGCACAGTCCTGCAGCGCGGTCGAGGAGAGGAGAACAGAGTAGAGTACAGTAGAGTAGAGTAGAGTACAGAGGGAAAGGTTGAGAAAAAGGAGATTTAACCTCTCAACAGTGCATAGATCAAATGAAGGAAGCTCTACAATTACCAAAAAAAAGAAGATTTTTTTTCTTCGTTTTTGATTTGTAAACTTTTTAAGATGTCGAATGAATTTTTTCTTAAATGTTTGTTAAGTTTTGTCCATAAAACGCACACGCACACACACAGTTTTTTTAAATCTGAATAACATCAACAGCAATTTTTTTGCTAATACAAAGCAGTTTTTTTTTTGTTATACAAACACACGACTTAATGGCGAACACAGCTTGCAGTTTTCACCCGGAGGTGACTGAAGAGGGGTTTTTACAAAAAGAAAAACGACACACACGCAGAGACACACACACCACGACAACCAACACAGGAATAGCAAGGCTTTGCTACGGAGATCTCTCGTCCGCTGTTCGACGCGGGCTAATGATGTCACCTCTTGTCCGCTGTTCGACGCGGGCTGATGATGTCACCAACACAGACAGGAAGCAGCTTTTGTTGTTGTTTGTTCAAAGAACTCGGTTGCTCTCGTGGTACAATTGCTTATGAAAGTCTTTTCTTTCTACCGTTTTTTCCGATTCCCAATTTTTAAATCCCTTTGCTTTTCTTGTTTCTAGTGTCCTCACTGTGTAAAACAACGAAGCTTCTTCCTTTCTTATTCCAATGTTAAAAATGTAAACATTAACAGGGCGTCCTCAGAAGGGAGGTTTCTGAGGTGAGTCCGGGCTGCTGTTCCTCTAGCCGGCCAGTAGGGGGCGACGTCAGCGATGCAGGCTCTTCTGTGCCTCCTTCAGCAGCGTGTCAAAGTCCAGAGCGTCGTACTTGCTCTTCACCGGGCCGGGCCCTGCCTCGTCTAGAGGTCACACACAGAGAGAGAGAGGGAGAGAGAGGGAGGGAGAATGGGGCAATGGAGGAGAGGAAGGGGAAAGGGGGGGTTAACATAGGGTTAATATAAGAGGGAGAGGGGAGGGGGGCAGGGAGAGAGAGGGAGAGAGAAAGAGAGAGATACCTGTCATTCAATATAATACTTTTAAGGACAGACGATCCCTCTATTTAGCTTGAGACTGTTGTCAGGTATGAGCTGCTAACAGAGTGGGGGTAGACACATGTCGTCTTACCCAGGTCGATGTAGCGTTTCCTGGGCATCCTCCTCGCCCCGCCGCCCACGCCCTGGAAGACTGGCTCTCGCTCCCTGCGGTGTTTCTGACCCACACCTCCTCCTCCAGTCTGGCGTATCTTTATCACTCCACAGCGCTCCCTACAGGCACCGGCAGGAAGAGCACACACACACACACACACACACACACACACACACCGATTACACACTGAACAAACCCCTACTAAGCCAATTAAGAGACTACAGGGGTGATTAGAATCTTTAAAGGGAAGATGGACAGATGGGACAAATGCACTGATTAATGTTGACAATTAATTGACAAATGGATGGATGGATGGAGGGATGGACGGACGGACGGACGGACTGACGGGTGGGGTGGAAGGGCTAAAGGGGGGGGGGGGGGTTGTCAAGGCGACCACCTACTGGTTTTTGATGATGACTTTGCACTCCTGGGGGTTCCCGAAGGCCTCGAAGCGTTTCCTCAGCATGGTCTGGGTCACGCTGCTGGGCAGATTGTGGATGTAGAACACTTGGCAGTTGTCCTGGGCAACGACAAGGCAACCATGGCAACCGTCAGAACACACAGGCACACACGCGCGCGTACACAGACATTTTGGCAGTTGGCTGTTTCGCCGCCCTCACACAAATAAGCGAGAGGCAGGTGGCCTGATTTCACAGGGCATTTCAAATGGCTGCCCTACGGAGGACTAAAGCGTGGCGCTAATCAGACGCCCTGACAGGGGAAATGTCTACCTCTTCAATCTGCAGCACCGATTTGATTTGGTTCCTCTGCTGGTCCTCGCTGTGGCAGCCCTCTGAGGTCTCACTGCTGGGGACGGAGGACAGGAGAGAGGGAGAGAGAGAGAGAAGCAAGAGAGGAGGTAGGTGGAGAAGAGAGGAGGAGAGAGAAGAGAGAGAGGGGAAGAGAGAAAAGGAGAGAGGAGGAGAGAGAGTAGAGAGGAGAGAAAGGATAGCGGTGTCAGTAAAAATAAGACCATGGCAGTTTGCTGTTGACAATGAACTCACCCAGCTCCTCCTCAGCCTATCTCAGCTTGTAAAATAACCTTATAATCTAGAGGTGTGTATGTGTGTGTGAGTATGTGTGTGCAAGTGTGTGTGTGTGTGATGTGAGTGCGAGTGTGTGTGTATGTGTGTGTGAGTGTGTATGGATGTTCTTTCTTTCTTTCTCTCTTTCTTTCTCACCTCTCGCTCTCGGCCTTGCTGGCGGGGGAGTCGGGGGAGGGGCAGTGCAGGACGGGGGAGGGGGAGCGTGAGGAGGGGGAGGAGCGTCTCTCCCCGTCTTCCTCCGAGGCCTGAGGGGACAGGGCCCGGGGCGGGGAGGGAGACGAGGCTTCCAGAGCCTGGCCCAGCACCGCGGCCCCCCCTCCCGCCGGCCAATCCTCCGGCCCCGCGTCGCCCTTCCACCCCGGCCCTTCGCCGCTCCCGGGCCCCCCTTCCTCTTCCTCCGGACCCCTCTGCAGCGCGGGCTCCAGCATGGCGGCGGCCCTCTTGCGGCTCTGGCCCAGGCTCAGCACACAGTAGTCGTGGTCGCCGAACGTCCGGTGGACCAGGGCCCCGCCCCGGGCGTGGTCGTCATCGTCGTTGCCCCCGGCGGCGGGCCCCGCGCGGCGGAGCTGGGCGTAGAGCTCCGTCTGCTCCGGAAGCTTCCGCTGCTGGTGGACGCGGCTCAGCCACGAACCTTTGACCCCGACGCTCGCCTTCCCGCCCTCCGGCTTGAAGAGCTCCTCCTCCGCCGGCTTGTGAGGGGGGGTGGTGGGGGGGGTGAGGCCTTGCGGGGGAGGGAGGGGGAGGAAAACACACGTGTCAGTCTCATGTTAGAAAACATGTCGGCCTTAACGCGTGACAGGTGGAGAACACGGACTAGCGGGTTAATATTACACCCCCAACACACATAAGTCAATGATTCCTCAGTGTGTTAGCATTAGGGGATCTGGGTAATGTGTACGGTAGCTCACGGTCAGGTTTGTACACAAAGTAACTCACACAACCGGGCCTTCAGAACAAAGTGTCTTAACGGTTCTCTCACAACCACAGAGGCTCGTTTCAGGAGCTACATAAACACTCGTCTCCTCTCCGTCACAGAAACGACAGCGGCTTTGGAAAAGAAAGTGGCGTCGCGTTGCCGTGGTTACCTGCTGTTCCGCACAAGTCCACGCTGAGGCCCTGCTCAAAGGTCTTGGTGCCGTACTGGGAGTCCCTGCAGAGAGAGGGGGAGGGAGGGAGGGAAAGAGAGAGGATGGAGCGAGGGAGGGAGAGAGGAGGAGAGAGTGTTAGCCTGTGGTGACACTATTGGGGGCACAGAGAGGATCATGGCTGCAGAAGGTCTTTGTAAAGCTCCCTGACAGACCAGTAGGGGGTTCAATGGAGAGCTGCTTTACTTCTAATACAGTCCCAGGCCAGGAAGCAGAAACACTCAGGCCAAATCCGGCTGTGTGTGACAGGTCTGTTTAGGACAGCCTCTCCTCCTCCTCCTCCTCCTCTTCCGTCTCCTCCTCGTCCTCCTCCTATTGAAATCTATTTATGGAAGTCTGTGCTCTCTGCTTCCATGAAAGGCAGGCAGGCGAGGCAGGGTGGACAGGCTGCAGTGCAGTGGGGTGAGTGGGGAGGCTTTCAGGGGGAATAGCACAAAACACTCTCTCCACAGCCCAGAGTGGTAGAGCATATACAACCACAACAAAGAACACATTCCAGTTTCAAAAATAAGATCAAAATAAAAAGCTTTGTGAAAAAAGAAAAAAAAAACTCATTTGGAAGATGGCCGTGCGCCAGAGAGGACACTAAGTTCAGCTCTGTGATTGGATGGCGTTGGCCACAGTCCAGGGCAGGGTGGCTGATTGGATCAGGGTTTTTAAAGGGGGACGAATGGCGTCGCTCCAAGGAGTATCTGTTTCGCTAAAGCGGATCGGCTAAAGATGTTTTTTTTGTGTGTTTTTAATCAGGTCGAGAATTTAGGGAACAGAACGTGACCTCGTGGATGTGCTTAGCGACAGAGTTTTGAGGCGGGGTCGTTTGATGGACGCGGCGACTCTAAAAACAAAATGTCGCTGTCAAATGAAATCATTTGAACTTTGTATTTATATATATTATATATTATTTATATTGTCTTTTTGTCAGTCGTGACCGATGGGGTGGTCTTCAATGTACGTTTGTGACCTTAATACTTTTTTCAACTCATTCAAACTGCATTTGTACTTTCCACAACGAATGGTTGTCTAGACAAATATCACCCCCCTAAAAAAAAAATTTCTGAAAAAATTATATATACGTTTTAAACTAAGTCCAACTACTGAAGCAAGCTACCTATCTCTTTGCATGCGATGGTTTCGTTCTGTTTGACTGTACAAGGTTGTTTGTTAAGTATTGTGAAAACATTTCTTTATCAAAGAGTAAAGACTCACCCTGTGGATTTGGGATTAAGAGGGAGACAGAGGCACACGCGCTTCTCTGAAACAACAAAACACAAGAAATCACTCAATCTGCAGGGTGTGTGTATGCGTGTGTATGTGTGTGTCTGTGTGTGTCTGTGTACGTGTGTCTGTGTGTGTCTGTGCGTGTGTGTTTACTTTGGAACCTTGTATCTAGAGAAGCTTTGTTTGTATTCGTAGGTGTCAACCTTCAGTTATCAAACCCCAACAGAGTGTGTGTGTGTGTGTGTGTGTGTGTGTGTGTTTGCGTGTGTGTGTGTGTCCTCACCACTGTGGCAGCAGAGGTCGTCGGTTTGGGCCGGGCTCAGGTCAGGTGAGGCCCTCTGTCTCCCCCCTTCCCCCCTCTCCTCCTCCCCCCGGCCTCTCCCCAGGCGCGCACGCTTCCCGAAGCGGCTGGGGAAGGAGGCCAGGCGACGGGAGCGCCGCACGGAGAACGAGCCGCCGCCGCCCCCTCCTCCGTCGTCGTCCCCGGCAACGTCCCCAGGGCACTGGGGCTCCGCCTCCTCGGTTCGGTCTGCGGTTGGGGCGGAGTCTCTCTCCCGGAGCTCGGCTTTGATTGGCCGGCTGTGGGTAGGGTGGCTGTGGGCGGGGGGCTTGGTGGCGCTGTGTGTGGGCGGGGCGTAGAACGGGCTGTGCAGTCTGTAAGGCTTGCTCACGTCCATGGAGTCTGTCTGCTCCAGCAGCTGCCTGAGGAGAGAGTTGGCTTTGAACTCCCTCCTCCGGGAGAAAGGGATCCTCCTGGGGGGTGCCGCGGCCCCGCTAGTGGGCCCCCCCGCCCCAGAACCTCCCGCACCGGCCCTGCTGGGGACTGAGCTTGGCAGGGTAGCGCCACGGGCCGCCTCAGGCCTCGCTCGGCGGGTAAAGCCTGGGGTCTCGCGCTCCTTGCGCTCCCAGCTGGCCTGCTTGCGCGTGGGCAGGCAGTAGGTGTGCATGTAGCGGATGAGCTCCACCACCGAGCGCAGCTCCTTCTCCGAGCTGAACTGGGGCTCGGTGGGGACCACCGGTGCACTCTCTGCCTCGCTGCCGGAGGACTCCTCTTCCTCCTCTTCATCCTCCTCCTCTTCCTCCGAGTCGCTGTCCTCCTCCTCCTCCTCCTCTTCGTCCTCCTCGGAGTCGTTGGCGGTGGCGACGGGGGAGGTGGAGGAGGGGGGTGCGTCCTGGGAGTCCCGTGCGGTGGTGAGGTGGCGGTGGAGCTCCGTGCAGAGGCGCCCCGCGGGGGGCACGGCCCGAGGCTTACGCTGGAGGGGCGCCGCGTCGCTCTGAGGGGGAAGAGGAGGGCGAAGGTTAGCGCCGACAAAGGGGGGTCAAAGGAACATCCCCATCACCGCAACTAAACTGTGGAGGTGTTACGAAATCATCATAAGCAGATCATTGGTTATATTACCAAATCTTACAGTGTCATAATAGAGAAGAAAGAGAGAGGGGGGGAGAGAGAGAGAGAGAGAGAGAGAACAGAGAGAGAGAGAACAGAGAGAGAACAGAGAGAGAACAGAGAGAGTAGGTGATAATCTGAGGGTGTTAGAGCTTCTATTTCAATAGAGCACCAAACATTGTGTCCTGTTGTCACAAGCACAGAATGTGATCTATTTTTGGCACGCCCAACTGCCAGTGTGATGAAGAGAACACAAGAGGAGGAGAGGACCAAACAAAACAAAGGGGGAGACAAAAGAGAGAGGGGGAGAAAGAGAGATGATTACGCTGTCACACTTTTTATACTATCTCCAGAGAGAAGAAAAAAAAAGTCTACTATCTTTACGTAAGAATGTTCGTTCTACACTAGAGAAATCCTGTGGCCGTACTCACACCATCTGTCACTGTAAAGCTTCTCACACACACACACACTCTCTCTCACACACACAGAGACAGACACACACACAGACACACACACAGACATTTCATTCGATCTCCCACAGGAACCGAGGCACTAAGTGTGTGTGACTGATTGACAGAATGACCGACGGGGCAGTGTGGACGACTCAGCGATCAGTGTGATGACTCAGCACAGAACAGTCTAGAGCAAACCTGAACCTATAGTCATACATATCATTTACATTCTGTTACTGATTTGTCATTTTTTTTATGCAGACACACTTTATTTCCGACATTCATTTATCAATCGACTGTGGATGAGACTAAAGGCCTTAGGGGAGGGAGTGTGTGGGATGACACCTCAGACCGGCGCTCACCTTGACGAAGGTCCTGGACGGTCGCAGGTGATGGCTCCTGTTGCTATGGCGATGCCCGATGCCGGTGGGCAGGTGGGGTGGCGTCAGCAGGAGCTTCTTAAGCTGCAGGCGGGAGACAGAGAGGTCGGCACGGCAACACGTCAGTCGGGACACAGTCTGGTATCGTCACCGTGATAACACACACAGTACAGTAGCGCGTTTTTCATAATTCAATAAGCGTTGTTTTCCTCAGCATGACACAGCGATCTTATACAGCAAGGATGAAACAGTGGTAAGAAAGTGACTCTGACACAAGATTTTTGATTGGATAAAAAAGAAACATGTCCTGTTAGTCAGCTGATTAACAAAGAAATATGTGTTTAATGTAGTGTGAAATCCTGCTGTTGACAAAGAAACACCATAGCAAGGATGAGTGGTGTTTTAACATTAAAATGAGGCCGGATGTGCAGTTTCCTGCTGGGTTAAAGACCACAAAGAATGACCATGTCTGTCTTACAGGGGCAGTACACCATTCACTGGAACATAACTAACACAGGAAGACCGCATCTGTCTTAAATGGCCAGTACACCATTCACTGGATCAGGAAGTCCATGTCTGTCTTAAAGGGGCAGTTCACCATTCACTGAATCATAACTAACACAGGAAGACCATGTCTGTCTTAAAAGGGCAGTACACCATTCACTGAATCATGAAGACCATGTCTGTCTTAAAGGGGAAGTACACCATTCACTGAATCAGGAAGACCATGTCTGTCTTAAAGGGGCGGTACACCATTCACTGGATCATAACTAACACAGGAAGACCGCATCTGTCTTAAATGGCCAGTACACCATTCACTGGATCAGGAG
>JAVQIZ010180570.1:0-13955 GCA_036023535.2 Galaxias brevipinnis
AGGCGAGCTGTGCGGCAGAGACCCACCCCAACAAGGACAGTCTGTTGGTGTACGACTACGAGGGCCAGGGCTCTCCTGTGGGCTCAGTGGGCTGCTGCAGCCTCCTGGAATCAGACAACAACCTCCAGTTCCTCAACGACCTGGGGTCCAAGTTCAAGACCCTGGCTGAAATCTGTGGCCCAGAAGTTGGACCGACTCCAGATGTGGAGTTGATTGCCGTAACCCACGCTCGACACAGGGCCGAGTCGAAACCAACCTGCATCGATAGACAGAGTACAGCTGTCAACCACCACACTGACATCAGCGATTCTTCCCTCGGTAATCACAGTGTCAATACGTCATCAATCAGCAATGACCACAGACAGCTATCCACTAGCACTTCCATTGTCGGTGATCACAGTGTCAACAGGTCATCAATCAGCAACGACCACAGACAGCTATCCACTAGCACTTCCACTGTCACTCAAACAGTGCCAACCAGCCCTGTCACCATGGTTACCAATGTCAGTGGGTCTGCCACTCTGCCACCACCAGTTCAGACCATCCTGGTGCAGCAACAGCCGCAGCCTGTGTACTTCACTGCTGCCCCTATGATTCAGCCCATCCAGTACATAGTGGAGCCCCAGGTTCACAACACAATACTGATGGCAGAGAGACCGGCTGCAGCCAAAATGCAGAACGTTTTCCTGGTCAGTGGCAGCTCTGGTGGTGCAGTGTCCCACACCATACAAGGAGAGCACACCACAAGTGTGTTAGGTGGCATGAATGCTAACCTGGAAATGGGTGGGAGGATGCTTGCTGTGGAGGAGAAGCATGCTGGAGGGGCAAGGCTAATATCCGGAGGCCCAGGCCACCTCACTTTGAGCAGGGGAGAGAATGTGGTTCTGATGGGAAGTGGAGGGCTAGGCCAGACAATTTTAGTAAGTGGTGGCGCTGAGAGGAACCATTACTCTGGTACTTTGGGGACATTCACGGAGGCCACAAATTTTCGGCTGGCCGATGGACAAGTCAAATCGGTGATGACAAACCAGAGGGTTTGTCAAGGTGGGCTGGTGGAAGGTACTGGGTACATCATTGTGGAGAGTCCTACAAGTGTGGGTCCGGTCCCATTCGGTCAAGCTTTTGAAGGATCCCCCACAGGTCCAGTGTCAACCAGAAGAGTCAGCGTGGGGGGTATGGTATTGGTGGAAAAGTATGGGAACGGAGTTCATGTTAGCGGGGAGCAAATGGCCAACATTACTGCACACTAACCTAACATGTATTATTTTGAGCTGAGGGGCTCCTCTGTAAAAGAAAACTCGCAGGGAAACGTATCATTGCATTGTCTTGTGTGCGATTTATTTTAGGCACTTGCCTTTCTGGAATTGCTTTAGGTGGTGTGTAACGCATGTTTTTGATAGAACCTTAAACCGCTAATTGTATTTCTCCTCTCTCAGATAAATTTTACTTTTTTTGTTTATGGAAAGTCTTTGCGTACTGAGCATACTTATAGAAGTTAAATTAACAATGTTTTGTTTTTGTTTATAATGAAATTATGATAATTATCATAAAAGACTACTTACTTTACATTAAATAAATCATGTGAACAAAAACAAAGTTGGTTGTCTTGATTATCAATTTATCATGCATGTATGGGAAAAAAAGATAAGGATGTTTTCCTTTCCATTTTGTTCAGGTTATAGAAAGAAAAAATTGGTTCTCTTATGTACGTTGTAGGTGTGATTATTATTTGGATTTATTTATACAGGGATAACCAACTGAGACTAGGTCTTTTTTCCAGCAGAGCCCTGGCAGAATATATAAATTACAACAATTAAACAAACGCGAAGAATATAAAAATAAGCAAATAATAAAAATGTGTTACAATAATTACATTATTGTACAATATTTTAAGTTTCAACCAAAACAAGAACACTCTTGAATTCCCATTACCTCCAATACAATTCTTAGAAACAAACTGTTCTATTTTCAAACCTGTTGAATCTTGTTCCATTTATCCAAGGCCAAAAACTGGTTTTCAAGGCTGAGATTGTCCTGTGAGCGTGTCCTATGACTACTTGATTTATGCTTTAAAAAGGAAAGTAAGGCAAAGGTAACATGCCCAGCAATGCCTTGTAAACAAAAAATAGACAATGTTTTTCTCTCCCATCACCTATCCTACTTTCTTATATAGTGTAATGATGAGCAAGTTCATTAAAGACAAGAGCGCTCTCTAGTGGACCTGAGTATGTGTTTTAACACGTCACAACATTTCTCATGATTCCTTTCACAATTGAGCACCAATAAATATCATGAATCCCTTGGACCTAAGTTGCCGCTAATGTCTACACTGTTACGTACAAGATCTCAGGTCTAGATAATGAACTCTCACCCCTAGACTACAGCCCACAGGCTACAAACTATCCATCAGCTTGCAAAGGCAAAACAAATGTAACTGCTGACCCCCACCCAGAAGGACAAGGAACGCTCGGACAAGGAACACAATGCTTTCATGGGAACGTTTAGTCTAGTTTGAATGAAAACAAGCATGCCCTTCCCACAGAATGTTAACTGCGTGCAAAAGCAGCAGCAAAAGTAGAGGTAGAAGAATTAAATCTCAACTAGAAGCTTAAAGAAAGAATGATTGCTTAACCTACTTCAAAGTTTGCCAGTTTATTCACTTGGCTTGCAGTATTGCCAGCAAACACCATGCCCCCACCCATGCTGTGAAATTACATTCACACCTTTATGAAATATGTCCAGAGGGAGGGGCTATGGAAGCAAGAAAGGGAGGGGTGAACTATAGGAAGAGTGTATTTGGGGAGAGGGGGTTATTGGTGCAAGGGAGCGGGGCTGGGGTGTGGTTACAGCAACTGGAGGGTGACGGCAGAAGGGGGGGGGGGTGTCATGTTTGATCACTTAGGTGTGTCTCAAGGAGTGGGTATTTAAGGCACCTCCCTTCACCCATCACTTACCCCCCTCACAAAACACTTTTACTTCATAGCCATTCTGAGCAACGACAAAACAGAGAAATTGCTTGCAGACCTCTACATGCTGCATTTTCTAAGCAGCCATGGCTAGGGGCTACCTTGCAGGACTGTGCTTGCTGCTGCTTCTGATATTGCCATTGGTAAGCACCCCGTCCGACTGACATGTATCTCCTTGTTTGTATCCCCTATGTATTTCTGTGTTAGTCAGTGTGCCTGTTGTTACAGGAGAATCTCTGATGCTCCGGGTTAATTGGATGGCGTTTTACCACCAAGTGTTATCATTCTTGATAAGGCATGTTTGAGATTTGTTGATTGCATGGTTAAAAATTACAAAGGGTCGGATGTAATATTCCCCCTGCACACAAGACGAGGGACATGTACGATCAGTTGACTGTAAATGAGTAACTCCAGAGCAAATTGGGATTGTGTGCCGTTCAGAACTGTAAATGCCTGGGGCAAAGTGTTATGTGACATGCATGTCACCTTTCAACTTCAGACGATAATTTCGACAAGAAGTGTGATTCACATAATTGCAAGACTTGGGATTAGCAACACACTGACATAATTGTTACACCTGTCATAGTCCTAAACTTAAA
The DNA here is from genome assembly GCA_036023535.2 of Galaxias brevipinnis. Lineage (NCBI taxonomy): Eukaryota > Metazoa > Chordata > Actinopteri > Galaxiiformes > Galaxiidae > Galaxias > Galaxias brevipinnis. Next base: position 3,566 of record JAVQIZ010180570.1, read on the forward strand.
GGGAGACCTCAATTGCTTGTAAAGTTTAAGAATTAAAAGTGAGAGTAGGCTAAAAGCAGTGTTAGAAGCTTAACAAACTTGAAACTCTCATATCTTATAATTCTATCACAGATAATATAGTTTGCTATATAAATGGGCTACTCTAAAACTATATGAAAAGTGGCATGTCCAAACAGCTTTTGTGTCCTATGTAAAGCGAAGAGGGGATGACACCTAAGGACAAAATGTTCCTGTTTTCAGTGGACGCTTGCAACTATGTTCCATAATACAGGTTTTAGCAGCATGCGTACAAAAAGACCCACATACGAAAGCTTGGAATCTAGGGTCCACGTGGGGACCTAGTTAATAAGTGGCTGACTGTGTTTTGAAAGAACAGGTGAACCATGGAAACTTAGAAAGTAGCTGGTTCAACTTCAATGTTGATGTATGCAATATAAATAAAGACAAGAAGAAATGTATACCAAGCTGGCAAAGTGGAGTAGGACTGACATGATGAAAGATTGTTTGTGAACGTTCTGAAACATCTTGTATTTTTTTAAATGGTTCGCCCTAAATGGTAGCATGCCTTCCACAGAACATTTTCTAAAGAGCCCTGTGTAAAACCCAATATTTAGATTTTTTAAATTCCAAACACTGCTCAGAAAACTACCCACAATTATGGCCAAGCAATGTAGTTGCTTTTGTTGTTCTGTAGTTATTAAAAGGCACTATAAAGTACCTTTGGCCAACTTCTTAACATAGAATTATTTTATTTCTGTGACATTTGAGGTTAAGAAATTCCATAGATCCAAAAGAACAGTTTAGGGCTGTGTCACAAAATTCTCAGATACACAGGACAAATGTTTATTTTATTATAAAATATTTTCCAGGTTCTAATGCAACAAAGTATGGTTACACCACCACTAGCATAGCACTTTAAAAACATTGGTATGAAATTTAAAAAACTTTTAAATAATTTAAAATAAGAAAGAAAAGTAAACCATTTTAAAATCTAAATATATTTTAAAGTCTGTATATTGTACTTGATCACAAAACCCTTAAGACGTAGAATTGGAATGATGGTGTACATTTCTGAGAAACGTATCTGAATTTAGACACCTCCACGATATTATATTACTTAAACTATTTTATATTTTTAGCAGACAAACACATGACAATGTCAAAATTGATTATCTATCTATCTATCGATCTATCTATTTATTTATTTATTATTGGCTCATTCAGGGCCCTTTTAATCTATTGTTAGGTTTAGATTTTTTTTTATATCATTCAGTGTAAAAAGAAATACGCATAATTACAGCAAAACAATCACTCTATCATAAATCAATATCAGTTTATACACATATATTATTTAAAAACAGTTAACTTTTATCAATATATGTAATATATAATATATACTTGCAGAGACTAAATCTGATAACTGTACAAGTACCAAAATGCAGTTTATCCATCATTACCTAAAAATACTAATAAAATTCAACTGAAAAGAAACTTGATAGATAATTTAAGCCAATATGAGGGAATAAAAGGTAAGATTACAGTAAAAGATAAAAAACACCTGATTGATACACTGTATAAAAGGTGAATTCTTACAAACACATTATCATTGTGTTGTTCCATTTAACATTCATTCACTGCAATGGGAGTTAGAACATGTTATGTGCGCGTAAGGTACCATAAGAAATATGTCACATATATGTGAGAGGAGAGTGCTTGTGTGTGTGTCCGAGTCTGTCAGGAAGAGTTAGAGGGTAGATCTGGTTTCTTCTTGTATTCTATTTTGTTGGATAACATACATTTCTACTCGGTTTCGACTTAAAAAAATGTGCTTGACTTGAAATAAATGTATTAATGTGCCATACAAATAGCAACTTTGCAAAGCACACAAATCAATTAGATCCGTTACAGTAAAGGAGGCAGTCTTTATTAGATTTGAATGGAAGATTTTTCCATTCAAAAAGTAATAGAATCTGCTGGCTGTATTGAAATCTTTGACTGTTGAGCTACGTTAAATTAATTTGCCTCTGAAAATTGTCTCTGAAAACCTCAAACCCCTTGTTTCAACTTTGTATTCATTCATTGGTAGCCTCAAATCTAAAAACATATGGAACATTCATAACTGTGTCTACATGCTTTAACAAATGTTACTTTTGTCAACCGCATTTGCATTTTTGTACAGAATATGTTTTGTATATGTTTCTTATGAGGACTTTATTAGGCCTGAATAATATGATGAATTTTATTTGTTCACTGAAGATCGTCAGTGCAGAGGTTGAGAGGAGAAACAGGTCTAGAAGACGAAAGAGAGAATGGATCCTACCACCTGCCAAACTGAAAGAAAACACTGACTATACGCAGAGAGAATTCATTGCCAAGGTAAATTAAACATTTTATTACCCATACATATAATTTCAGTTGGATAATGAGACCTATAAACACCTGGCATCCTTTTTTAATTCTTGGATTGGCTGAAATGGAAAACGCTTAAAGCATTGAAACCAGGAACAGGTTTCTGATACCTCGCTGGCATAGCTTGATGCGAAACAGTTAGTTGATGTTGAAATTTGGATTGGTCCACAAACATGGCTCAATTTATTTGTATCTTGTCAAGCCAGCAATACTGTGGGATCTTGTGTGTCATTTATATTCTGAGGACAAGAACACATCAACTGAGTCATTATAAAACCAATTTTGATCAGACATTTCTAGCCAATATTTAAAACCTGTAGACATAAAAGTGTCACGTAACCATATAATCAGATTGATTATGTGATGGCCAAGTGGGTTAGGCCTACAAAAAAAAATAAAGCAGAGCCAAAATGATTCCAAAATCCCCTGCCGACTTCTCCATGTCCTTTGTGAACAGATCCGCTCTGACATGGACATAACTGAAAAGGTGGAATACTTTCTAACTGGGAAAGGAGCAGACCAGCCACCCATCAATCTATTTATTGTCGACCCAGACACGGGTTTTGTTCGTATTACTGGACTACTCGATCGTGAGGAGACCGCAGTATATAACGTAAGGCTTTGCGGTAAACACAACCCACATCCGTTGACCGAAGTGTTTAATGTGTGACACGTGATACAAATGGACGTATGTGTTCTCTGAACAGCTGAGCGGGGTTGCCAGGTACAAAAATGGATCTATGGCTGAGGAGCACATTCCTCTGCAGGTGACCGTTTTGGATGAGAATGATAACCCTCCTTACTTTGAGCTGCACTCTGGCAAGGTTACAGAGATGAGCAAAGAAGGTAAATTAATAGGGAATAGGTTAATTTAAATATTTTAACACAGAATGTTTGGATCTACTTGAACAATAAATATATATTTATAAAGTTATAGATAGTGCAAATTTGTTTGCCCTGAACCACTACACAAACCAAATAAGACTGTGAAATATTACTGTACATATTTTTGTACCTCTTGTCTCGTAGAATCTGTACTTAGAGATAGAGAATATTTGCACCTATATACAACAGGGCACATCGTCATCTCAAAAATAGAAACATGTAGGGAACCTACAGAGCAAAGGTTGAATAAATCTTTCTGGTGTCTCCTCCTGTGACTCTTTGTTAGGTGTCTTTGTAATGCAGATACAGGGAAAGGATCGTGATCAGGCGGGAACAATCAATTCTCAGATTGCTTATTCCATCATCTGTCAGGAGCCAGCGGGATCTGGATCTATGTTCACCATCCACAAGGACACAGGAAATCTCTATGTTAAAGACGCCACATTGGACCGAGAGGTAAACAAGACTTTGTGTTTGATTGGAATTATTAGATACAACGCTTTGACCTGAAAGGATCTGTAGTGTTTACGTTTGGACTTTTTCTTTTTTCCCATCAGACTCATGATTTCTACAAACTTATTGTCAAAGGGACAGACATGGGTGGGGCAGCCGGGGGGAATACAGGGACTGGGACAGTGGAGATATGCATCCTGGATATCAATGACAATGTTCCCACTCTTGAAAAACAAGAGGTAAATACATTTGCTCCAACAACTCTGAACTCAGCATTACATTCAACAAGCCAAATCGTTTTTTCATCATTTGTTATTGGTCTCGGTTTCTTTCCCTAGTATGATGGCAACGTGGATGAAAATGTTGCCGATGTCGTTGTGTTGAGGGTGAAAGCCCTCGACAGAGACAAAGAACACACAGATAACTGGGTGGCAGTCTTCCACATCGAAAAAGGAAACGAGAATGGACTGTTCTCCATTGAGACAGACACAAAAACCAATGAGGGCGTTCTGAAGCTGATTAAGGTAATAGAATTGTAGAATTGTAAACTGCATTTCTGTCAAGTACTAGCCCTACTCTGTGAGGTTTTTCAATCAATATCTTTCTCAAAGTAGGAGCTAAAACATCTGAATTGCGTTATTCTACCATGTACAGACTAATGTGCATTTTCTTTTCGTACTAATTTATCTTTTTCTTCTGCTTTGTGTCCCTTCTGTCTCCTTTCAAACTCAACCTGACAGGCTGTTGATTTCGAGGATGTTCAGAAACTAGAACTCGGGTTGCTAATTGAGAATGTTGCTCCATTTGTAGTAGGGAGTGCTGTGTCCATGGATCTGGATGTGCACGTAGGAGAAGGAGGAGGGGGTGGGGGAGCGGGCGCAGGTGCTGGTGCTGGTGCTGGTGCTGGCGCAGGCGCAGGCGCAGGTGCAGGTGCAGGGGCTGGTGGCGGAATCGGAGTAGATTTGGGGTTGGATGCAGGTGTAGATCTGGGGTTGGATCTTGGTTTAGATCTGGGACTAGATGCGGGATTAGATGCTGGTGCAGATGTAGGGGTTGGGGTTAAGCCTGGACCAGGTCCTGGGATTGGGGTCGGCCTTAAGCCTGGGGCTGGGCCCGGGGCTGGGGTCGGCCTCAAGCCTGGTGTTGGCCCCAAGCCTAAGCCGAAACCTTCAGGCCAGAGCTATCCCATTAAGATCTCGATAAACAACCTGCCAGAGGGCCCAAAGTTCAAGCCGACCACCAAGTCTGTTGATGTGTCTGAGGACCCAGCGGAAATGCCAGCGGATGGAGTGATCACAACATTTGCTGCTACTGACTCGGACACGGGAAAGCAAGCTGAGAATGTCAAGTTAGTCAAGTTGTTGTTGGAATGATCACACTATGCCTGTAAAAGGTTTTTTAAGGATTTATGGGAAAGGTTTTATAGAAACGTGTCAACATTCCCACCAACCTTTTATGAGTATGAATGTGATCACTTTCCTATAGTTCGTTTTATGTTCTATGCCAAACACCTTGTGATGTGCTATACTTAATGTATCCCAATATGACTATCTATTTATTTAATACCAAAATTACTAATGATAATGAATTACTTTTGCAGATATTGTTGAATCTTACAACTATTATCCAAAAAGGGTGAACAGTCAGTAAAGGGCAATATGATTCATTTACATATAATATACTGCTTAGCTGATAACCTCAAAAAATTTAACAGAATATTAAAATGCTGTTTTATTCATGCATGGGCCTCTTAGCTATGCCAAGGCTTATGATCCAGACAACTGGATTACTGTGGACCCAGTGACTGCTCAGATTAAACTCAACAAGATGCCAGACCGAGAATCAAAGTTCCTAAAAAATGGGACGTACTACGCCAAGATTCTATGCATGACACAAGGTAAATACTAGAATCATTTAAAATACAATATAGACCCCAAAAAGCTTGTGTTACCTATCATTTATAATAACAAGCAGTAATTGTAGTCATTAGACTAAATAGCTTTTAACATAAGATCATTTTGCAAGAAATATTTTCTTTGCATGTATGATAGGAGCTTTAGGCACAAGCTGTGCTCAGGAATGATTTATGTTCCAAATGTTTATGACAGAACCTGTCCACATGCAGGGCGTATGCTCACTTGTCAGAAAACCTCTGACTCAGCGGGATTTGATCAAATTCTTAATATACCATATTGGTTCCAAGCAATGTACACTCAACAACAACACCTCTGATTTATCTGTAGTTTTGGAACTAATCACACAACTTAGTATGACTAAGCCTAACCAGCTGTTTCTGTCCTCAGACATGCCTTCTAAAACCGCCACAGGAACCATAGCCATCCAAGTAAAGGACGCCAATGACCATTGCCCAACACTAACCACTGACTATGAGAAACTGTGCGATGATGAAAAGACTGTGTACGTCACTGGCTTCGACGAGGACATTAAACCCAACAGTGCTCCGTTCAGCTTCAAAGTGATGAAAGAAGGGACTACGGGCCACTGGGAGGTGGAGCAAATCAACGGTGAGAAATCCCAGAGATTTCCTTGAAAAAACATCTGCCGGCATTTCTTAAGGAACTGTTTAGGAAACGTGTCCCACTCCCCCCTCTCCCCAGAGACAACAGCGGCTCTGCACTCTCATGACGCTTTGTGGCCCGGTGTGTACGAGCTGAAGGTGCAGGTGGCTGATGAGAAGGGCTTGTCCTGCCCATCCGATGAGATCTTCAAGGTTGAGGTGTGCACTTGCGAGGGCAAAGAGAGATGTCATATGGGGGCAGTCCAGCGAAAGGCAACCTCCACCCAAATCTCCTATGCAGCCATTAGCACTCTCTTGGCAGGCATGGTGTTGCTGCTTCGTAAGTAAAGGGAGCCTTGTTCCCTTCCTAGGACTAAACTCACAGTATTTCCAGTTGGATCATGGTCAATGGATTGGTATCAATGTGTTTGGGCTTGTTGTTCCTCCTACTCTCTCCTGTTTGCAGTTGTACTTCTTATGCTGATATTCTGTCAGTGTGGCGGTGCTGATAAGACATTCGCTGACCAGTTCACTGACCTCCCATTCAGTGCCAAGGAGTACCTAATATCCTACCATACAGAGGGGAAGGGAGAGGATAAGGTGAGCATTGGAAAAAAAAGGAAAAGAAGCTGTATATGTTCTAACCATTGATTGGATGTTTTACTTTGATTTGAATGAAAACATGAATATGTAATTGTAAAAGATATAGAAATTAAATGAGCCAACATCAAAAGACTAATCAAATAATGGTTAGTGGTCGATAAGATGATGAACCCCTGACAGTCACAATTTTACTTCCTGTAGGAGGTGCCCCTCCTCAGTTCTCCAATAATGGCTAAAAAAATACCTGGGACACTGGGGTCAATAAATGGCAACAACACAAAAGCAACCAAGATCACAACCACTCATCACACCACTGGAGTCTACAGTGAATCGACAAATACACTGCGGCGTGATGGCAATTTGGGCACAACGGAGGTTGACAGCCCCTATGGCAACCCAGGGGATTCGTACAGCTTGGGAAACGCCAACACAATTAACAGCAGATACACACACGACATCTATGCTACCAATAGCAGAGGAGACATCTATGAAGAAATTGCTCTACCTGTGGAGTTCCTGGATGACTATTACTCTCAAGTAAATTGTGACATGTTCATGATAATTTGTTCTTAAAACATATGTAATGTGATTATATGTGTATATACATATATACATATATACATATATAATGGCTTTGCTTTCAATACTGCCCAGTACGAAATATTGAGACATAATATGACACATGTGGATGACCATCTCACCAGGTTTTTTTTTACGTCTCTCCTATGCAGAAGGTAGTGTGTGCCAGCCAGAACCCCCCAGTCAAGGATAGTCTGTTGGTGTACGACTACGAGGGCCAGGGCTCTCCTGTGGGCTCAGTGGGCTGCTGCAGCCTCCTGGAATCAGACAACGACCTCCAGTTCCTCAACGACCTGGGGCCCAAGTTCAAGACCCTGGCTGACGTCTGCTCCCCGCCTAAACCCCCTTCCCCAAAAGTTCAGCGATCCGTCAAAATGAATGTTGAGCCTGTTATTCGACCGAAAGTTGAACGTGTTGTTGAGACAAAACATACAGATATCAAGAAAAAAAATATTATCAGCACAGGTCATGTTGAAAATGCCTCCAGTTCCTCCATTAGTAGTGTCAACCTTAACCAATCATCTAGCAGCTCTGTCAACCTTAACCAATCATCTAGCAGCTCTGTCAATATCGCCCAGCCAACGGTCCCCACCCAGTCTGTCTCCAAGGTTACCAATGTCAGTGGGTCTACCACTCTGCCACCACCAGTTCAGACCATCCTTGTGCAGCAACAGCCACAGCCTGTGTTCTTCAGTGCTGCCCCTATGATGCAGCCCATCCAGTACATAGTGGATCCCCAGGCCCACAACACCAACATGCAGAGCATGTTTATGTTCAACGTGCCCCCAGGTTCACCCACAGGCATGGTCGTTCAGGGCAGCCCTAGAAGTCCCGGCAGCCCTAATGGTCCTGAAATGTCAGCCTTCCCTGGTAGTCCAGGCTGGGCCGGTGGTGGTGGCTGGAGAGTGGTGGGGCCGGGCCCCGATGGTAGCTCCTTGATTGTCGAGCGACAGATAGGGCCAGGTGAGACCCAGGTAGGTAGTCCAGTGACCCTTGGTGTTCCTAGGAGTGCAGGCCTTTTCCAGGGCTCCATGCCTGGGGGCAGCTGGACCATGGTGGGGACAGGCCCCGGCGCTAACTTCATGACCGTACCGATGCAGGCTAAGCCAGGTGAAGCACAGTTATTTAGCCCAGGTGCACTTCAGGGCACTTTGCCCAGAGGTGCAGTCCTGTTGAAACAGGTTGCTCCCCCTCAGGGGGTTATAGGCCAAGCAGCCGGGGGCAGTGTGTATGGCAGTCTGCCAGGACACACCTTCGTGGGGGGTGAAAATTTAGTGTTGGTGAAAGGGAATCTGGTACGAGCTGGAGAGGGGCAGATAAGGGTGGGACAGCAGCTGGGGATGGGGCCAATGAGGGTGGTGGAAATCGGCATTCAGCGGTCATCAGACGTGGGGTACAATGCAGCAGAGAATTCAGTAGTTGGGCAGGCTGGAGATTTGCCTGCTGAGGTTATGTCAGCTGGGGTGGGACTAGCTAAAGATTTATCGGAGCACCAGGGAGTTCCCTTTTTGGTGCAACCGGGTTTATTGCAAACGGGGGGGAGGCCAATTCAGGAGGATGAAGAAGCACCATCAACTGGTTTCACAACACCAGTTTCATCTGAGATTGAGTCTGAAGTCACCATCAAAACCTCCACAACTGTATACAACAATGAGACAGACATGTTTGAATGTGTCAGTGAAGGAGGTGAGACATTTAAAGCCTTAGAAACTGAGGGTGCATTATCTGAGCATGAAGCGTTGCTTTATGGGAACACTTCCCTAGACAAAGAGGACCCAACCCTCGCTAACCAGCAAGAGGAGGCCTCAGAGTCACCAACGCAGACATCTGATACACCAGTTGAATCTTGTATTTTACCTGTAAGTAATGACCAAGGGGTTCCATCAGAGGAAATGGCTTCAGATCAACAGTGGCAAAACTCTGTTACACTGAATGAAGAACTAGCGGCAACGGAGAGGGAGACTGAAGGGCTTATGGAAGAGGGTGTGACCCTAGAATTGGAGTCACAGGAGGACCATGCAAGCCAGGGAGTTCAGTCAGATGAAGATATATCCATGGTGGCCCAGGGGTCTTCTCGAGAAGCTTCTTTGTACGGATCAGACATGACGGATCAGAATGATACCAAAGAGCCAATGGAGGAAGACTCCTCTATGTGCATTCAAGATGAGTTAGTGACGTTGGAATCAAACCAGGAAGAAAAATCTGAAAATCTCATGACTCATAATCAGGAAGAGACTGGTATTTATGAAGAAGAGGACTTTGCAGCTGCAGAGGAAGAAGAGGTTTCTGAATCCCAACAGAGTGAGACTCTAAGCAATGATCATGAAGAGGAAATAGAAACAACCAATGTAGACCAGATAGAGGACAAGAATACTGCTGATGATCAATACAATGAGTGTGAACATGAAATCATTACATCATCACAATTAAATCAGCTATCAACTGATTGCATCCAAGAAGAGCAAGTGACTTCAACATTACAAACAAATCAGGACCTGGTTGAAATAAATGCTGGCCAACAGAAAGAGGAGCTTGTTGTCCAGTTAGAAGTTTTGTCAGAATTAACATTGCAACCGGACCATATAACAGTAGAAGAAAGCACTGATGGCCAGGAAGACCAAAACTATCTGGAGGAGGAGGTAACAACAGTGTCACAGCCAGATATGGTCCCTGAAGACAGCCTCAATAAAAGCCAGTTGGGAAATGTTGAGATTGAAGAGGAGGTAGAACAGAGCTCTGGCACAGAGGAGGAAGATCCGTATGACAAGGTGTTAGATGATACAACAACGTTGGTAAGTAGCGAAAACTTAAATATGGAAGCAATAAGCCAAGAAAGTGAACAGCCAGCAATGATACAAGGAATGGTGACCTCAAACTCCATTGAAGAGGAAATCCTTGATGAAGTGTCCATAGAAGAGGTGGAAATGTCAGGGGAGGAAGGGG
>JAVQIZ010180588.1:0-19609 GCA_036023535.2 Galaxias brevipinnis
CAGTCTATCACAGGGCTGACACATAGGGACAGACAACAACTCACACTCACACCTACGGGCAATTTAGAGCCACCAATTAACCTGCATGTTTTTGGACTGTGGGAGGAAACCGGAGTACCCGGAGGAAACCCACGCGAACACGGGGAGAACACGTAAACTCCACACAGAAAGGCCCTTGGGTCAGGTTGGGATTGAACCCAGGACCTTCTTGCTGTGAGGCAACAGTGCTAACCGCCGAGCCACCGTGCTGCCATGCTACCCATATTGACAATAACCAGTCCCACATAACACTACTAACGGATTTTACATTACAAACTACTTTGCCATGGCTGGTGTAATTATGGAGTCGTCTGACCCTGAGGATTGCCCTGATCCAGAGGAACAGGCTCTACCTGTAGCTGGTGTCGGGCTGCAGGTGCTGCAGGACGTAGGTGGTGACGGGGCCCACGGCAATGGGCTGCCTCTCGCCCAGGTCCACCAGGTAAGAGGTGATCTCCGAGCCGTGGTCGCAGGGCGGCTCCCAGCGCAGGCCCAAGCAGGTGGAGGGCGAGTAGAGCGCCGACCGGCACTCCTCCTCCTCCTCCTCCTCCTCCTCGTCCTCATCTTCCTCCTCGTCCTCCTCGGAGCCCGGCGAGGTCTTGTATCCTCGGAGCTCGGACTCTTTGAGGGCGTGGACAGAACTGACGGCGGCGGGGACGGAGCAGGGCGTCTGGCAGAGCACCGCCTCGCTGAAGGGGCCCACGCCGGCTACGTTCACGGCCTGCGGGGGGGAGAGGCACCAGGACAGGGACTTCAAATAAAACACTGGGAGACACAGACAAAAGTCCAACTTCCAAAACAGAGAACCATCCCTTTAACATGGAAAGAATTGAAAGAGTATAGAGAATCCTTAGTTTCTATCTTTTGGAACCCACACACAAGTGACCATGGTTCTGGGCCCTGTGAGTTCAGATTGTTTGAGTTCTTTGAGTCCAAAACGTTTTTTTTGGAAAGAGAGTAACTATCTCAGGCATCATCTCTGTTTTAACTGTGGCCAATCACACAGCACTCGACAGAAGGAGTCATCATTAAGCACTTCAAGCAGGCCCGAAAAATTGCTCAGGGCACTTGATTAAATGAATACCATTCAGGAGCTGCAACCTCAATGAACATCTTGTATAACTACTTAGCAGGGCCTTTGTTTTTGTAAGTACCACTCCTGACCACAAGGTGGTAGTGAAGTGCAAAAGTAGCCAGTTTCCCTTTCACTGATCTCACCCACACACACACCCACACCCACACACACACCCACCCACCCACCCACCCACCCACACACAGAGAATGGTAGAGCCTAACTAGACTGATCTTCCAGGATGCACTATTAGAGGAGTCGAGGATAAGGGCAGTCAAGGTGCTTGCCTGAACCCGGCAGAAGTAGTTGGTGGCGGGTAGCAGGCCCTTCATCTCATGGCTGAGCGCGGGGCCACTGTAGCACACCTGCATGCTGCCCTCGGCCGCACCCCACTCCAGTCGGAACTCTGACACGGGCGCACCATTGGAAGGCGGAGCCTGGTGACACCACAGGGGGACGGGACAGGAAATGATGCCGGATGGTGACATATTTTCATGACTCTGTTAATGCAGCACCGTAAAACTTGGGCAGTGTCACAGGAACTTGTGATGTCCTGTGAGTAGCCTGTCAAGTGTTTGGCTGAAGTGAAAACGTGTAATGGTGTGTGGAGGGAGGGCCTTACCTCCCAGCTGACCACAGCACAGCTCGGGGACTTGCAGGTGGTGTGGGGGGGCTTGCAGGGCTCAGGAGCCCCGGGCCCCGTGGTCACCTCACAGCGCTCCGACAGGGGCCCATACTACGACATAGGCAGAAAGACCACTTTGAATATTTTGTAGGTTAATAGTCAAATAAATCATAATGATAGTTATTCTGTAATAAATCATATTAGAGAGTAGATGTGACAGGTTGGTGCTTTTGCAGGTTATGATTGCAATACAGAGAATAAAGAAATCTGAAATCACCCACGTATTTGCTAAACAAATCTTGTTCTCTGAATATGGTTGTGATACAAAAAGTACAGTCTCAGCCAAATAAATACAAAGAAATAAATTGGATTATAAAAAAAATTCTAAAATCCCACACAAACTCCCAATACCAATCCCTTTGCTGTAATATAAAAATTTTTCTAAAATCCCACACAAAATCCCTTTGTGTGGGATTTGAGATGTTTTTTTATATTACAGCAAACTCCCAATACTAGTCCCTTTGCTGGCTAGGGCAGAGTTGGAGTGATAGTGGAGGTGATGGTGTCCCACCCCGGCCTTGTTGGCGGCTCGGAGCCTCAGGCCGTACGTTCGGCCAGGCAGCAGGCTTCCCACGGTGCACTCCAGGTCCGCGCCCTGGTACACCTCCCTGCCTTCCTCGCTCGGTGGCCCGCACACCTCCACACTGTAGCAGGACACCGGGCTGCCCCCGTCCACCTGAGGGGGGCCTGGAGGATGCACACAAACACACAGAAACCGCTTAAAATGCACATCAAGAGCGCTGAACACAGTCAAACTCCCTCACTTGATCCTAAGTATATGATATATATGATATATAATATGTGGAATTGTATATGATATTGTTGATACAGATGCGACACGATTGGTTCTTACATAAAAATAAACATGTAATGCTTCTGTTCGCCCATACAAACAAAATATGTTTTTCGGCTGGCTTGAAGATGTATATGCTGAAGTCATTTTATAATTTTAAAACAGTTAAAGGTCAACGTTTGCTTTTATCAAGCCCACTCCTGGGTCTTAGATTTGCATTTAAATCATTATTTGTGGTTTCTTTTTATTCAGCGTTTTTTTATATACATGTACATAAAATATCACTCTGTACATGTCTTACATATGTCCATTGCGCTTGAAAATGTCTGCTTAAAAACCAAGAAGAAACACTGCCTTAGTGTACGACTTCTACAGTTTAATAAAAAAATCTAAAAAAGTCGAATAAATACAATCTGAGACGAGCAAACATACGGACAGCGAGCGGATCTATATTAATAGACACCTCAATCTTTATCATGAGCCTACATGGTTAATGTTCATCTAGATTAGAAATCTGACCCCAGAAAATACTGCCAACCCAGAATAAAGAGCCAGTGTGATAGGGGACACCACAGCAGAACCCCAGCACATTAAGTGGAGTGTGAATGATCTGACACAGAACACAGTCTGCCTCTGAGGCACTATGGACATAATAACACTACGACCACTGCCTGAAGGAGGTCACAGTAAGAAACACAAAAACACCACTATCACCAGCAGCTAGCTAGCTACTGCACACTCCAGCCAAACACACACACAGGTGAGTAATGACTCACCCCAGCGCAGCTGCAGCTCCCTGGCTTTAGGCTTGCCCACCACCCTGGGGGGCTGGCAGGGACCTGGGGGTACCGGCGGAGTCTGGACCTGCAGGGTCTCCGACAGCTAAAGGGGGGGAGGAGGAGGGAGAGGGGGAGAGAGAGAGAGAGAGACAAGACAGTACACGCACACTCAGTTATAAACCACTAGGGTAACGGTGTGTTGGTTTAAAAGACAAAACAAGGATCCTAAAGGATGGAGGGACTGAGCTACAGATGTGATAGATTCAAACTTTAAATGGCGCATATCTGTTTGTTGTCCTTACTAATTTAATACCAATTCTATATGTCATACAAACAATAATCCCTACAGCGTGATACAAAGCCATTCTATTTTGAACATATTTATACAATTGCGTGCGTTACAAGAAAAAAAAAAAAGAAGATTTACCGGACTAATTAAAAATAATTAAGTTTTAGAGTGTTATTATAATTCATTCTATTTTACCAAGGCTGCGTGGAGCAAAAACCGAAGTATGACCAAGCACATTTCAGCCACAAAACGTAGCCTCCCTCCCGCTTTGTGAATCTGTAAATGAGTTTGGGGGCCTGTGTCATCCTATTATCTCTACTTAGTGATCCTCCATCTACCCCCCCCTCCTCAAAAAGAGACATGCAAACATGTGAGTGTTATGTCACGTTTGGCTGTGCCAGAGCGGAAAGACAAAAGCCTTCTAAACATGAGTCACGCTCCGCTCGGCAGCCTCGTCTCTGCACAAAAGCATGAACCGACGGCTGATGAAGAAATTAACCGAGAGCGCCTGCGAACTGAACTAATTAGGAAAAACATCCCCCTGCACGCAGGCGGAGGGGGCTAAATCGATTAGAGGGCGTTTGTCTTGTACTTACACACGGCGAGGTGTGCCCAATAATCCCCCCTCGCAGAGGGAAGGAGCCCTGAATGACAATTTCTGATTAGAAACTGTCCAGAAATAGAGGGCATGTGCGTAAGCGGAATAACGCAGGTCTAATTTGTCTGATCGGGGTTGGATGAGAAGGGAGGGGGGTGTCATGGCGGGGGGAGCAGAGGGGGCACGCCACACCGAAGCACGGGCGGCGGTAAAGAAAGAGCTGGCTCTCGCCCCCAGACACGCTAAAAGCCAACATACATCCATCGCCTGTGATCTCGGCTTCACTGCGCAGATCCATCTCGGTGTGGACGGAGCTGTCCACACATGCTGTGTGTGTGTGTGTGTGTGTGTGTGTGTGTGTGTGTGACTCACCGGGCTCTGCCCTCCCTCACTCATACAGTAAACTCTGGTCTGATAGGGGCAGCCAGGCTTCAGGCCCTCACAGAGATGCTCCATAGCCGGCCCCGAGTACGCCAGCTCCCACGACAAGCCTGAGAACACACACACGCGCGCACCCGCGCCCACGCACACGCACACGCACACGCACACACACACACACCCACACACACAAGCAGAAGCAGAATAAAGACACAAACACACAGGCAAACACAAACACAGACCAACACACAAACAAAACAAAACCAATGTTACCTTTTGAATAAACCTCCAAAAAATAAAGTATTTTCCAGACAGACACTTCACAACAATCCTCTTTCTATGATGGACACAGTTGAAACCTACCGCTTAGTCCTTCAGATATCTCCACAACGTATTTAGTGACTTCCGTGCCACCGTTGTCCTTTGGGGGCTCTAGAAAGAGAGGGAATCAATAACCAACCACTGAATATAACACACTAATGGAGAGGAATGCTATTTATCAACGTCTTCATCTCAGGCCCATTTCATCTCTATACTTGGCCAGTTGGCCTTATCACAAACCCTAGCTGGACTTATTCTAAGTTAGTTGAGATTTTGACGTGACAAACAACTCATTATCTGAACAGCATCCCTGTATGTTGTACATTTCACACGACAAACTAAACTAAACCCTTCACAGAACTACTGTCAAGCCTAAGTTCAGGTGCTCACCCCAGGCCATCCTGAAGGAGTTGGGCAGGACTCTGCCTTTAATGACGGGTCTACAGGGGCTGCTGGGTCTGTCGGGGCACGTGGGGAACTCGGCCACCTGGCTGGGGTTACTCTTACCCTCTGTGTTGTACGCTGCCACCTGGTGGGATGGAGGACACACACACACAAACACAACAATTCATAAAGAGCCAACAAAAAAGCAAATTACCACAATATGCAGTCGTATAATGGATACAAAACACAGGTCCATGTGATACAAACGCCACTATTTAGAGACCCTGAACGATATTAAAAGGCCCCCCAGCAATCAGTAGAGTTCTTTCCCCTGTCTTCAAGACATGACCTGGCTTTTGGTGGACTGCTGGAGCATTCAGACTTCCATCTTTATCTCCATGGAGGGACAGTGTGGGCATGTTACATCCTCACAGATTCATTCAACATGTCTGTTTTGCTTGGCTATATAAAAGCCTTTGTGCTCGCGGCAAGCGTTCACATTGTAGCAGACAGACAGACAGACAGACACACACACATACACACACACACACACACACACACACAGACAAGGCTCACATCAATCACGTCAAAATATTACCAGCTGTTTGCACAGACTGTCAGTGGGCCTGTGTGTGTGTGTGGCTGAATAAAGGTCATCATATTTCTAGATAATAGGCTGGGGTTGGACACAGCGCAGAGTGGTGAATAGATCAGCGGGGTGTGTGCGCGTGTGTGTGTTTTGTCTTTCAGCCCACAGACACTAACGCAGCTGCAATAGCAACCGACATTATCAAAAAAGATACTTTCGACTGACAAAAACGCAAGCCTTCTCAACGTCTCCCGGCTCTAAAGGCCGTGAGTCTGGATGGGGTGCGTGACGAGCGCTTCTTAAGTGACATCCTCCTTTCGGTGAAAACACAGTGGCACATCTGGCACGACACGCAACTGCTCTCTGCGCCTGCTGGGAGCTGGTCCCCCCCACCCCCCCCCCACCCCCGGTGCCAGAGCGGGGAGACAAACGCCAGCATTTCCCCCTGCGCTGCGCCCCAGGATAACTGGAAGAGAGGGAAGGAGAGGGGGCGGGGTTTTCGGCAGCCGCTAATGAACATTTCCGTAATCGGGACGCACGGAGGAAGCTTTTAAAGGGATTAGCCGCTTCCTTCCTGGCTCCCGTCCGTCGTAAAAAAAAGGAAAAAAATAAAGTAGGAGCCACTGTGACACCGCAGCCCTTTCTAGAGGCTAACGCTGCAGATCTGCCGGCCACAGGCCAAGGACGCTACGCGTGGGAACTGCCGCGGAGCAATCCAGCCACACACCTGCCTATGAGTCATAGAGGAAGTGTGTGTGTGTGTGTGTGTGTGTGTTAGTGTGTGAAGGTGTGACACAGCGATTCAGCGGTGTTGTTTTGTTTGGGGCAATGTGTGGTCACAGAGCTCTCTAAATGGCAGGCCTGCACCCTACAGAGACAGCTGGTAACGCCATCCAACAGGCCGCTTTCTAGAGCGCGTGTGTGTGTGGGGGAGTGAGAGTGTGTGTGTGAGTGTGTGAAGCTGGGACCCAGCAGCGGTGTTCTGTTGAGGGCAGTGTGTGGCCATCTCACAGAGGCACCTGGTAACAGGCCGCTTTGTCTCTTCCGCTCCCTGACCCTTGGCTTAGCGCGATGGCTCCAGCAGCAGGCAGCGTGCGCGGTGGCAGCTTGGCTCAAAGTGTCTCTTCAGAGAGGGGCCGACTCGGCCACATCAACCTCGTCCACCTACCGTGTTAAGTGATGTTAACCTCTCGTTAACCACACTCAGCCACCTACTGGGCTGTGAGGTTGCTCAACACCACCGGGTATTTTTAAACTAAAGATACTAAAGCCTAGTAAAGTGTTTTGAAACTGGGAAGTCGCACCCTGCTGTTAAAACACAGTGTGACTGTATCTTAGAGGGCTAAGAGTCAGGGCGTATACTGGTATGAGGGTCTAACTGTCCACTGATTGGCCAACAGTCAGGGTGTGTTGTCCTGGGCTCTGCTGCCCTGTTTACACTGGGAGACCAACGCTAGCGGAACCACAAAGAGGCATGAGTCATCATAGAGCTGTCTGTCGGTCTCCGTGTCGGTCTCCGTGTAGGTCTCCGTGTCGGTCTCCGTGTCGGTCTCTCTTGGCGTCACGTACCCTAAACTTGTACTTGGTGCTCCTGTGGAGGTTCTTGACGGTCCAGGACAGATCCTCTCCGTCGTAGCTCGGCTGGAATCCGTAGCCCTGGCATACCACAAACAAACATGGACAGGGGGAGAAAGCAGTTGTGGGGCAGTATGTTGGTGCCTTAGTTTATGCGGCAGTCTGAATTACATTTTGTTTTATACACAACAGGCACCATAGCATTTTCACATGGTATATAATGTTGCTTTATATGACAGCCACTAAATCATTGCCTTGGCTGAGGAAAAGTATTTCAAAAGCAGTCGCTGAACAGCTTCATTTTTCATGACAGATGTTATTGTTTTTTTTACAAAGAATAAAAGAAAACACCTTGTGTAATGTTACTTTTATTCTCTAGGATTGAGGTCGGTCAGTGCAAACCCGTACGATACACAACTTGACGTCGATACTCTAGCTGCCAGACTGTTAACGGAACCAAGAAAAAAAAAAACGACTACGAGAGAGAGCCTTACGGAGCCTTCCTCCTCCATCTCCAGGACGTAGCTGATGTCGTCCTCTTTGGGGGAGCCGGTGGGCCGCTGCCACTGCAGGCACAGCCACGTCACCCCCGCCTTCACCAGCTCCGGGGGCAGCGGGGGCGAGGGCACGCTGCAGGAGGTGAACAGGTCCACCACCTCGCTGAACTCACTGGGAAACACAGGAGGAGGAGGAGGAGGGAGAGTGAGGCAGCAGTATGGAAACACACACACACGGTTGCACATGCAGTCAACATATGCAGCCACACACACACAAAGTCAAACAGGCGGTCACATACATACCAAGACACATAAACACCCAGACACATGAACACCCAGACTGAAACACTAACAACACTGTGAGTTTCTCAGGGCCAGTGGTTTCTGGTTTACTCGCCAAGGCCATTTTGAGGCACTTTCCACCTCTGATTCTGTTGCTTAATCTTTATAAGGTCAACTGACAAAGGCCAGTGAACGGCCGACCTTTTCACACCGACACCCCCTGACTCCTAGGCTGTGGTGAGTCACGGAGAGGAAGCCGGCTGCGTTGGCTGAAGGCTCCTCCTACCTGGTGCCCATGTCGTTTTTGGCTGCGAGGCGGAAGGAGTATCTGGAGGCCGGGGAGAGTTTGGTGACTCGATACTGCTTCTGAGGGCCGTAGTAGCACTGCTCGTACACCCCCGTCCCTTTGCCCTAACACACAGGAGAGGAACTTTGTTTTAGACCCGAGTGAGAGGGTGGGGTGGGGGGTTAGTGCGTACGTCATCACGCATACCATTCAAAACACACTTAAGACACAGTGAGAGTTAATTAAGAGTGCATCTATTGTATTTGTTTATGCTTGTGGCACAGATTTACATAATTCTACATATTAATATATGTGTGTGCTGAGATGTGTGTGGACATGCATGATGATGCAAAAAGGCCAGAAGGATTGTTAAGTAAAAAACACAAAGGATTATAAACATTCAATTGTCTGCTTATATAAATGTGGACAGTACCTCGTCCCATTGGAGAATGTAGTTTTGGATTTTGGAGCCGTTGTCACATGGAGCCTGGGGAACGCAGACACAGCCATTAGTGACAATGATAAGACATCGCTCCCTCTTTGACCTCCACATGATATCAGGGAGTTCATCATTAAATGTCTACTTCACTGATATGAACAGTGTTTCACTCCTGCTTTTTTTTTAGGCGGGCTGGGTTTACCTTCCACTGTAGCACCAGGGCGCTCTTAGTCCCGCTGGCCTTCCTGGGGGGGTTAGGGGGGTCCGGCTCGCTGCTGAGAGAGGTGAAAGTCGCCGCCTCTGAGGGGGTTCCCTGTAAACACTTACACAAGGCCAGGACCCTGACCCACCCACTCAGTGATTAGATGTTTGACTCTCCAATTAAGATACCCGCCTTTTTAAAAGTCTGTGATACTAAAGACTCGGAGCGATTTCTTTTCATATTTTAGTCCATTTGTGGCATTTATTCATGGAAAGAGCCATTGGAGATCAGAATAATCCACCAACCTGACGTGATAGTCTGTTGCTGGTCTAAGGTCGTCTAAAGTTGTACTCAGATCCTCTCCGCTGTGGAAAAAAACAGGAAATGGCAACCGGCATCATTAAAGATACATAAGGAAAAACACGCAAAAATAAGCAGAGGAATATATGACCTCGTCCTCCAAGATAATGTTGTTTAGCCTGTGCTGATCAGTGGTCAAAGCCTCAGTACAATTCAGATTCTGTCAGTAGGACTATATGTGTACTTGGTACGGCCTAAACATTATGTGTGTATGCTGTTCTGACATTGTTTCAGCAAAAATAGCAAAAAAAAAAGTCTGATGACCCAATACGTACATACTAGTCAGATATTGGCTTACTGCTGTCGTACCTGTACATGCTCTTGTAGGGGCCCTCCTTTCCGGTGCAGGAGATGGACACCTTGTAGCTGAAGGGTTCCGCGGGGCTGGGCTGGGCCTCAGCAGGGCTGCCCTCCTCACTGGAGGCTCTGGCTGGGGCGCTCCAGCTCACCACCGCCCCTGTGGCCTGGATGTCCGACACCTGAGGGGGGTGGGGCAGACAAAGAAGGGGAGAGAAAGAGGGGGAGAGAAAAGAGGGGGAGAGCAAAGAAGGGGAGAACAGACGTGTCAGGTTAAACTTACAGTGCTTACAAACCACACAGTGGAGGAGTGTCAAGTGGAGCTGTTGTGTGTATATTCTGTGCTTCTCCTCATTGCGTTCAGAAGACTCTGATGATGTTTCACTGCCGTTCAGGTTGGCGTTCAATGTTTCTACCCAGCCAGACCCTTAAATAAGCGTTGTGAAAACAAAGTGCTATAAGCACCTATCACATACTGTCAATCACCCTCGCTAATTAGAGTGCCTGGGAATAGCACACTAGGAAAGCAAACGTCATACCACATAAATTATGTAATGATCCGGGGGGAGAAAAAATTGGATCAAAGGAAATATTTGATGTCATTACCCACTCACTGCCTTGGAGCTGACATTTAGGCGAATGTCTTTTAACCGGGACTCCGAACAGACATTCTAGACACACTGAGAATGTCTCTGTGAGTAGTGAGGCTGAGTTGGGTTGATAATATGCCGAATTGTCTTTGCACCTCTTGGGATGTTTATTTATTTATTTATTTTTTCAACCAGTGTATTTGAAGGAGGTTAAAAATAGCCTGGGTCACGCTGCAGGAGCGGTACGTACGCAGAAGAACTCAATCAGACCCAGTCTGTTCAGTCTCTGCCCCATCTTCCCTTCACGGACTCAAGGGGGGGATGACGACGACTCACACACACACACACACACACACACACACACACACACACACACACACAATACCCCTTCGCTCCCTTCAGTTCACTTCAGAGACTGCCATACCCACCAATCTGTCAGAGGAAAAAAAAAAAACCCGAACACAATCCCCAACCCCCCTCCCGCCTTTTAGTGAGCCCAAAACCGAAGCAATTAAAAACCGCTCCCGACGCCAATCCCCCTCTCCTTTCCAGAAGACTTGTTTTGGTGCTACTTTCCCACATGGGTCCCAGACCGACACAGATGACAGACAGGGATGACGCATCCTCCTTATATAAGGTCAAACAGACATCTATTTCGGGGGGGGGGTTAACTGATTTGCAGTCAAGACGCCGTTAAACGAGGGTTTGTGACTGGGAGCAGGTCACCAGCGGAGAGATGGACCTGACCTAACATGGAGGAGAGCGACTGCGCTGGTCTGACGCTGCCAGTCGGCACCGAACCCTCGTCGCCTTATTAAAAGGCGCCGCAAAAACCGGAGGGGCAACTCAATCACTCCGAGATCATTTGAGAGGAAAACAATCATCTTTTACAGCCCCAAAAAACAACAAGTTCCCCGTTAAGTTTCAATCAGATCTCCCTTCATGAGCTTCTCTGCAACACAACTGTATCTTCTAGCAAAACAAGTGCTCCTTTGTGAGTCTCCCCCTGTGGCACAGTGGCACTGCAATAGTCAATAGTCCCAGTAACTATCGAGCTGGCCGCACATTTCTGTTTTAAAAGGACACTGTGGCGTCGATTTGAGAAAACAAAAAGCAGCACAGAAAGGTTTGCATTGTGAAAAATTAAGGAAAAAATGGGAAGGTTTGCTCTGCAGTAAAAACAAAACCCCTAATCGCAGTTAAATTAAAAAAAACAACCAGGCTACATTGTGCTGTAGATAATGGAAACCGGAACAGAAATCCCCATATGGACTATAGTCAGCAGATTTGACTTGGTGAGCAAAAACTCTTCATTAAGAAGCCTAATGACATATAAATCACCACATTGGGATTGTGTTGAGTACAAAAATAAATAATAAACCAGGGCCTGTATAGCTTTTGTATGAAAGTGTGTAATACAAATAAAAAATAAAAAAATATATATATATATATAAAATACAATTTTCTGTGTCTATGGAATTACGTTAGATTTGAGAGGATTTGGGGGTTGGCTGGATCCCCAGAGGAAATAGGATCAAATACTCACCAGGGGCTTACTGATGGTCCCCAGCAGAGCCTGCAGCGCCTTAGCCTCCTCATCCAGCTCTAAAGACACAACAGGTGGGAAGGTAATATATCTATATGAACAACTTCAGCGCTCAAGGTAACACTCATGCCAAGGCCCTGTCGCTAGATTATAGAATGATAATGGTACACATAAATGTTGAATAGATTCTAATAGATCATTGAATGGTAGAACATATTCTAATAGAATGATAGAACATATTATGAATTTAGAATGGTAGTATAGATTCTAATGGAACAAGGAATGGTAGAATAGTTTATAACAGAACATGGAACGGCAGAATAGATTCTAACAGAACAGGGAATTATAGAACAGATTCTAATGCAACCGGGATTGGTAGACTAGATTCTAATGGAACGTACTGTAGATCTGTTTGAATATATTCTAACAGAACAGAGAACGGTAGAATAGATTCTAACGGAACGTAGATTGGTAGAATAAATTCTAATGGAACGTACAATGGCAGATTACAGTGTGATGTTAAGTAGGGGGGGAGAATGGCTTTTAATGGAACGTAGCCGTCAACCGAGGCAGCTCAGCGGGCCTATTAGCAGTGCAAAGGGTGCCTCCTTCACAGTGATCTGCCCCATGATGAATGGGTGGCCGGGCCTCATGTAATCAGGACTAATGGTGGCCCCAGATAGGGCTCTCTCACGGAGACCAGGAGCTGCTAATGAGGCCTCATCACTCCTCCACCCCTGTTCCTTCACGGGCCTCTTCTGTCTTCCCCCCTCTGTTCTCCTTCCCAGCCTTCGCTCCCGTATTATACTGCAGCTGGAGCTAGCGCTAAATGTTTTGTTTAGCTTATTTGAGGAAGTGTTGGATAGCGGAAAACAATACTGACAGTTTCCCAGTGATTACAGTCTCACTCTCGACAACAGTAAGTGCAATGACAGTCAGGTGGGATAAGCAAACAAACAAATCACCGAAATAAAACTTCCAAGAAAAAGAAAACCAAGAGACCCAACCCCACCATGGGAAGAAAATAAATCTACGGAACTAAAAATGACAGGAAAACATCATTATCTGATCCATCCTCCTGTATCTTTCATGGAAATACAAAATAAACGAAAACCAAATTCTTGGACCTTCATATGTAGACGTTGGCGGCCCTCCTACCTCCAGATTCGGCGTCCTTCTCCCGGCCGGTGTGCCTGGCGGCCCCGGTCCCCGTGTAGCTGGTCTGGCCCTGCTCGGGCTCCAGCCCCCCGGGACCCCCCAGCCCGTTGTGGACGTCAAGCGAGTTGGGGCTGCCGCGGCTCTTCTGCGGCGAGGAAGGAGGGCTGTCCTTCATCGAGCCCCCTCCCCCTCCTCCTCCTCCTCCCTGCCGCTCCTTGAGTTTCTTCTGTAGGCGCTCGTAGGTTTTGCTCGTCCGGTCGTCCCTGTGAACAAACTGGGGGCGTCCGTGTTGGGAGTGAGAATCTGTGGAGACCGGGAGAACAAAACACACAGAACACTTACATAAGGCGGAGAAACACACACACACACACACACACACACACACACATACACACACACACACACACACACATTCTATAAGGCGGAGAAACACACCCACCCACCCACTCCCCCACACACAGAACCCTTCTATAAGGCAGAGAAACAAACACACCCACCCACCCCCACACCCACATCCACATCTACCCACACCCACAAACACTTCTATAAGACGGAGAAACACACACACACACACCCCGACCCACACACCCCCCACCCCCACACACATACACACACACACACGTGTTTCCGTTAGGACATTTTGCCGTCGGACGCCGGGACCGGCTACCTTCAAATTTACCTGACTTTTGATAAATGAACCGGCCGTTGTCTTTAACTGAGTTGAGTGGGTTCAGTGGTGCCGGTGTGTCGCTTAATAGGTCATTCCTTAGGGGCTTTAACCCAGAATGTGTCTAGCCAGGAATGTTTTTTAAAAATAAATATTCCTTTAAAAACACCTGGTGTGCAAGAATGAGTGAAAGAGAGAAGAAAGACATGACGATGCCTATTTGTTAGCACCACACAGGTCTTTACCCTTTGAACTTCAGAAACAAACTACTTCTACGCTCGGACTTTCAAAAACAATATGTACAAGGACATTTTCACAGTAAGATTTATTGTAAACAACGCAAAACAACATGATCTATAAAAAAATTCAAAAAGGTGGAAAAAAGAAAGAGGAAAGGACCAAGGTTATACGCCCTATTTAGCTAACTCCTAGCCCTACCTCTCCTTCAATTTATTCTGTCTAGATAGGCCTACAATTTTTCTTTGAAATAGGGCCTACTTGAAATGTGTATTAAAATGCGGTTTTGGACACCATGTCCCTATTTCAATTTGAAATCACTTGTGCGGGGCCTCTTACATGCTCGAAGTGAGCCGCCCGCTGCTTTTTGAAAATCAAAGCTGTCCAACTTGGAGCCGCTTGCGATGCACATCAGCCTCGTTACTTTGCCCTCCAGAAGCCGTGATCTGGCTGCAGTCTGTTTTAACAGAGAATCCCTATTCAGCAGACCCACTGGAAACAGGAACAAATAAAGACATCGTCGCCAATTTAAAATGTTTCAAATGTCCGGTGACTATTTCATTTATCGGCTTTTGATGTTTTTTTTACCGGCTAATAGCCGGCTATTATTGAACCTCTGATACACACACACACACACAAATACGCTGCGGTGACGGACGGCTTTGAGGTATTTCTATGCATATTAGAGGGAGGCGGCGGTCCTGATAAGAACACAGTAATAGCTGTGCATGTAGGAACTAAAGCCAGACAGGGCCCAGTGAGAAGCTTTGAGATGACGTGGGAGAGATGAAGGACCTCAGACACACGGCTCAGGCGTCATCCCAGCATCCGCGCAAGGCCTTGGTCGGACAATTAGAGAGAGTTCACGCGAGTGCTTCAGAGTGAACAGAAAGGCACGCCACACACGGCTCAGAGACCCAGTCACAAAGACGGTGAGTGAAAGGGGAAGAAAGAGGGAGCCGCGAAGAGGCATGCTGAGCGTCAGAGCACAGAAAAACTGACAAAAAAAAAGTACGAGGGGGATAGATGGAGAACGAGAGACGGAGAAAGGAACAGGGAGAGAGCGAAAGAAATACACGGCTATAGAAAAAGCAGAGCGTCAAGAGCTCAGGGAAACGGCTGAGGAAAGAGAGCGAAAGATGGAGAGCAAGGTAACGAGAGAGGTAGAGAGGTAGAGGTAGAGAGAGGGAGAGGCAGAGAGAGGTAGAGAGGTAGAGGTAGAGAGAGGCAGAGGCAGAGAGAGGTAGAGAGCAAGGTAACGAGAGAGAGGTAGAGAGGTAGAGGTAGAGAGAGGCAGAGGCAGAGAGAGGTAGAGAGGTAGAGAGCAAGGTAACGAGAGAGAGGTAGAGGTAGAGAGAGGAAGAGGTAGAGAGAGGTAGAGAGCGAAAGGTGGAGAGCGCGGTAACGAGAGAGAGGTAGAGAGAGGTAGAGAGACAGCGAGGTCAAATCCGTTTGTCCACGGCCAGCGTCACACACTCACCCTGTTCTGGGTAGAGCGCCGGGTGGTACTGGGAGATGTACTGCGAGCCCATGTCGCCGACGCCACCGGCCATGCCCGTGTAGAGATGGGGCGGCGGGGGCATCATGGCCGGGTGGGGGATGAAGGCGGGCAGGTGGGCGTGGGGCGGAGGGGGCGCGTGGTGCAGCGGAGAGTGGCCCCCCGGGTGGAACTCTGGCTGGTGCTGAGGTAAGACCAGAACACGCCGCACTCCATTCTCCTCTATGATCTGAGATACAGAGGGGGGGGGGGGATACACACACATGAAGGGAACAAGTTTAGTCTAGCTGTGTCTCATTATATGATAACACTTGCTATCAAAGTATGGTACATTATGCATTAGACCAGGGCATAACTGAGGGTCTATGGTGGCTTCTTATTAAACCTCCAGACCTCCTCCAGGGAGGGGCTTTGATTGAGCTGCTTACCTGTGAAACGTATCCAGGAGGCACATAGATTGGAGGCACTGAACCATTTGGGGACATCATGGGAACCTGAGCAGGACCTGGAGAAGAAGCAACACACAGGGGAGAGGCGCTCAAAATACATCCACCAACCAGACTCTTTATTGGGGCTGCCTTAGACCGTGAGTAAGAGCAACCCTGGAGCTCCACAGAAACCTCCAATTAGCCAAACAGCGCCTTTCTCACCTCGACGTTCAATCCCACCGTGTGCTTGATGAGACACAAAGGAACACGCGTATGCACAGTCAAAAGCCTTGGAGCTCAGCTTGCATGAATAGGAAAAAGCAGCTGCTATGAGTGAGACGTGTTGGGGGATGTAGTTTTTAAAACGTGCTTCGTGTAGCCTGCGTCGCCACAGCAACGGATGAAACATGAATAATAAAGTCATCCATTAATATCAGCAAACCAAAAAAAAAGGGATCGTTCATCCAAAGTTGAATGATTTTTTTTTTTTTTACAGCAAAACGACTTGTTGTTAGAGCCGGATGGCTGGGATGATTTTGGGGGACATTCGATGTTAGCCGTCATGTAATAACAGATTCTAAAATAGTGGCTTTCACCTGTTTTCCTCTGTTAACAGGATGACCACAGCAGAGAGCTTCCCCCTCCCATAGACCATCTAACGAGGCCCTGCTCCACACCGGCCCCCATTTCACACCACACTTTCTTAAAAAACAACCTGAGACGGAGCGGAAACGGGGGGAGAAAACAGCCGGGGACAAACGACCGGCCATTAAAATCCTGGCAAACACAGCGCCGGGCACTTTAGAAAAGTGCTGAGGAACACCATGTTCACCGTGTGTGTGTGAGTGCAGGGGGCAGGCCGGCCGGAAAACAGGCTACTCAGCTCAGCTCAGCGAGGTGACAGCTCAGCATAAGACTGGGGAAGGGGCGGGGGGAGACCCACACACACACACACACACACACACACAGTGAGCTAAGAGAGAGGGAGAGAGATGGTGAGATAGGGAGAGGAGAGGAGACGAAGAGAGAGAAAACGGTAGGGAGCTCAGTCTGCCTAGTTGGCATTTGCTCCCCCCCCTCCCCCCCATCTCACATTCCTGGCCTTACAACACAGCGGATAAACACACAAAGTCCACATTCTGCTGCAGCAGGGAGAGATCCCTTTCACTCTCTCTTTCTCACACACACACACCCACACACACCAGTTACAGACTAACCTGCAGAAGGTGTATCGTTTTCCTTCATAACGGTGAGCGGCGTGCGTTGAACAAGGACCAGGTAGAGAGACAAACAGGCCTGAAAGTCCACAGTAAGCACGCGCTAACACACCAACCAAACCTGTGCTGGTGAGACTGGACTAGAGTCGTTCCCCACCTTCTCTGGTCTCAGGCTCCACCCCATCCCAGAGCGCACTCTACTGATAGTACCACCACAGTCAGGCTAGCCTGTGACACCGAAACCATGGAGATCGCTGGCACCTACTGTATACCGCCAGAAAAACGAGTTCGCGGTTGGAGAACGAGGCTCTGCATGTGGCTAATCACAATGAGTCTGCTGCCAAATAAAGGCATAGCAACACTGCTACTGTTAAAGTGTGACTGAAAGACCCACATATTCAAGGGTTCAGGCCATCATTAAACTTGTGTTGGACGACAGCAATTATTTTTTGTTAATGGCGAGTGCTCTTTACTTCTAAAGTCAATGGACCTTTTGATTAATATGCACCTTTTAAGAGAGCTCTCGACAGATTTCTCAAAACAATTTTGGATGAAGATTAGCATACTTTACCGACAATATTTTGGAAACAAAAAATCACATAGGTATTGAATATGTATTAGTCATATTCTGTCCCACTCCTGCATAGTTGCGATGCAGCACAGACTCTGGCTAATGACGCCATCCCTAGAGTGGACAGACGACTACTACAGCTGGCCTTAAGTGCCTCGATCCACTGCTTTGACGTAGTAATGGAAACAGCGGAAGCTTTCAGTCACTGGAAAGAAAAAAAGCCTTGTCCCAGCCCAAGGCCGTCCTGCCCTATTAGGACCAGCTGATCACCACCACCTCTATTCCAACTCAGGGCAGAGGCCTGGTGCCTTACCTGTCTAATGGAGTGCTCCGAGAATACGAGTTCAATATGTGACGCGTAAGGACTCTAGTCTCAGACTCTGGCTGGGTCACTGTAACCTGAGACAATTCTGTGTTACTCTGACCAGATAACATAGGCACACAGCTACAATAAGGAAGACCACCTCCATTCCTGGCCGACCCATCTTACCCCAGGCACCAGGAGTCCCACCTTCCCTTCTGGGCAGTGATACAGAGTCCCTAGGCTAAGGAGCTCCAGAGCTCAGGCATTCCTAAAGCAGTGGCTGCCATCAACCATAGACAACAGTCAACTTCATATTGATGCACTATGCTATGTTTGCTCTTTGCACTTCGTGCTGTTTGCTATGACCTGTGGTTTTTAGTGGCTTGGTCTTTGTGTTGTTTGTGACAGGCAGTATGTCCAGCAGATTTCTCCTGTTTCTTATGCTGCACCAGAATTACCCTCCAGGGACAATAAAGATTTATTGAGTTGAATTGAATAAGGTAATAGACTGCGCTGTGCTTGTTCAAAAACAATCACACAAGGCACCCGGAACGAGGTAAAAATGTTCTATTCAGTTTGAAAGTCGATATATGTCCAAAGCTAATGCCACATTGGAATCCATACCTATGGTACAATTCAATCATGTTTGGAAGGTTATGGTGAGAAGTGATTATTTGGATTTTAAGAAGCCAATGGTGCATAGCCTACTATTTCTTTTTTACTGCATGCAACTTTACGTTCTATGTCTTGCTGCAGTTTTAGCAAGTTCTGGCTTGCAAAAGGCAATATCTGGTTGTAAAATAAAGGTTAATAGACAAATGCTTACGACAAGGACACACTGATAGACACGCAGACAGTCATAAGCCACACAGCAGTGCAAGGGCCTGACTGTGCAGGGCCACCACTGGAGCCTGACAGGCGGCTGATGCTCTTCCTGGTTTGGACAGGAAGGAGGAAGGGAGGGGAAAACTTTAATGGGCCTCTCCAAGAGACTCGGCCGCCATCATAATGGATGGGCAGCCAGTGAGTCACTTCCTGCTGTCGGGGGGGAAAAAAGGTTGCATGAGGATCAATTGCGGCCAGGTGGCACGGGAGAGATAGCACCGTGGAGAGTCTAGCGCAGAGAGAGAGAGAGAGAGAGAGAGACAGAGAGAGAGAGAGAGAGAGAGAGAGAGAGAGAGGTGAGAAACGGAGAGGTGCAGAAAGAGCGAAGTTTGCGAGGTTGAGAGAAAGAGTGCGAGAATTCTACCGCTGCAGGGTAGAGGTAGAGAGAGGCGGAGGAAGTGCGAGGATGGGAGTGCTCTCCACCTGAGTGAAGGCTGCCCAGAGGACTAACTGACCATTGATTTACTGATTACAACTGTGTCTGGAGTGGGTGGTTCTGAACGCTGCAGTACCTCTAACCATTCAACCCCAAAGCCATGGAGTCTTCAGGGTAGCCTAGCCTCCTACGCCCCCCACACACACACACACACACACACACACACACACACACACACACACACACACACACACACACACACACACA
>JAVQIZ010180591.1:0-15366 GCA_036023535.2 Galaxias brevipinnis
TACTGTTGGTTAGTTTGTTGGTGTACAGTGTAGTGGGGTTACTGTTGGTTAGTTTGTTGGTGTACAGTGTAGTGGGGTTACTAGTGGTTAGTTTGTTGGTGTACATAGTGGGGTTACTGTTGGTTAGTTTGTTGGTGTACAGTGTAGTGGGGTTACTGTTGGTTAGTTTGTTGGTGTACAGTGTAGTGGGGTTACTGTTGGTTAGTTTGTTGGTGTACAGTGTAGTGGGGTTACTAGTGGTTGTGTGTATGTAGCTAGCCCAACCATACCTAGTGTCTGGGGGTAATGGCTTGTCTTACAGTGAGATAAATGCATTTGTATCTTGGAGCAGACAGAAGTGTTTCTCTCTCTGCCCTTTGTTTTCTTATATGTTCAGTGCTCCCCTCTAGCCACATACCTCCCCTCTCCTCCTGCAGTGCAAATAACTGATTGTCTCTCTTCAGCGTGACCCGTAGGTACTATTGGTTTGTTTCATACCAAGTCTCTGACATTTTATTTATCCTTGTATATTTTACTTGTGTAGGTGAACAGACGGGCAATTTGTTAAAGGTGGTTTGAGAGGACATGGGAAACCTCTGTGTTGCTTCTGTTCGAATGTTCATTTTGGAATATAACACAAAACAATTTAATGTCTCCCTCAAATAATGATCATAGATGCACTTGGTGTACACAATTAGAGAGGTGCTTGATTTTTTTGTTTACTTTGGCTAAATTAACTTTGTAATTCCAGGGCCATTAAAGCACTTTGGAATTGAAATTGACTATACACCGTTTTCAAAAGTGTCTGGTTTCCACAGAAATGATCTGCCTTGACTCTAGCTCTCGTCTTTCACTGTGAGTCAAACTGTCTCCAACAATCTCATTCAATTCGTTATTTTATTTACATTGCCAAGTGAGAGAACGAGATAATTGCATTCACACACACACACACACACACACACACAAACACGCGCGCCTCCTTCTCCCAGTCTCTTTGAATCTCTGAATGAGGCTCTTCAAGTGTGCATGCCAAAATCCAAAACTCTCAAACAAAAATGTTGCAACAGCCCATTTAACAGTTCACAGTGTAAAAAAGGCTTTGGTGCCTCCTGTGTATGGATCCAATTTGTCTCTTAACAAAGTCAATTTGGGTCTAGCCAAGCATCTTTCCTGAAGTAACGACAGATAAGGTACACTTTCCTTTGGGGTAAAATATGGATAAAACATGCAAATTGGCCAATGTTCCCAGAATTACTCTATTTATCGGCTCAAAATATGTATTCTATAAATAGGTAATATCGCTGACACACTAAACATCTGCATAGTAATGGAGACCAGATTGTTTGAGGATGTTTTTCAAAGTTTGTAGGAAGAGTGTAACACAGGGTGGTTTGGTACAAGCACAGACACACAGCTGTTCTTTTTGTGTACATGGTAGCGGGGAATTACCTTTCACACGTGTTATCAGGTTGGAGTTAGCGAGTTTTTGCAGACTTTTCCAAGGAAACTACACACAGACACAAATTCACAAAGGCATTTGTGACACGTCATTCGCACGCTCGTACACGCATCGCCACGGCGCCCAAAGACGGTTGGTGAGCGTCGATGTCAGTGCCCCCCCAATCGGTGGAGAGCAGCTTCTGGCGCTGCACATGGCTGGGCTGTGACAGAGACGACTCCGCCTGCCTCTGACAGCTCTGGCATCTCCGCTACCTCCTCCTCCTCCTCCTCCTCCTCCTCCTCCCCCGCCACCATCAGCCCCTTCTTTCTCTCCACAAACCCCACACTATACCCCTCTCCCCTCGCTCCACCCTCGTTGCCCTGCCTTCCTTCTCTGCTATAGGTGGGCAGCACACAAACCCAGACACTGTCCTCCAGGCGAGCGTCCTCTGGGCTAAATAAGAAACGTCATCCCTTGCCATTGTGTGTGTACTGTGCATGCTGTGACGTAGGCGAGGTGCGTTTGTTTACCCGTCTCCGGCCTCTCTTTTTGTCAGTCCGTCTGAGTGTGCGCCTCCGAGTCCCGGCGCTCTCAAACGGGTGTGCAATGACAAGAGGAGGGGCCTTTGATTTGGGCCAGTGAGCCACGAATGTCTCCTGTCTCCTGTACTTGCTGGATAACCCCCCCCCCCCCCCCCCCCTCTCTCTTTTCTTTCGGGCCTTTTCTTTGGGGGATCTATCTATCACACGTAGCGTGAGCTGCCAGTGCTCTGGTGACAGGCGGGCGTCGCGAGCGTTCCGGCGAAACAGACGGGCGAGCCGCGGCCCAATTGTCGTGCCAGACACGTCGGCAGACGCAGCGCGCTGTGGCCGCTTCATTCCTGCCCCCCTCCCTCTTCCTCTCACTCTTCCTTTCCCTCCCCCTCCCCCTCTCCCTCTTCCTCTCCCTCTCTCCCTCTTCCTCCCCCTCCCTCCCTTCCTTCCCCTCTCCCTCTCCCTCTCCGTCTCCCTCCCCCTCCCCCTTCCCCTCTTCCTCTCTCCCTCCCCCTCCCCTTTTCCCTCTCTCTCCCTCTCTCCCTCTCCCTCTCCCCCTCCCCCTCGCCCTCCCCCTGTCCTTCTCTCCTTCCCCTCCCCCTCTCCTTCTTTACGTCCCGCTGCTCCGTCCTTCATCATCTCAATCACTCGTCTTCTTCAGAACACTTTTCCCCCTCACCCTCTCCCAGAATGGATCCAGCCCGTATAGGGTTGCTGGGGCTTAAGCGTTAGGAATTGTTGTTGGCCGTTCCGATCGGTTATTCATAACTCAGGGAGTGCGTCGTCGATAAAGACATCCGCTGATTGACGGAGGCAGACTTAACAGCTAATTAAGACGGCGCCATCAACTGTTTTCCCTCCTCACAGCGATCGAAATCCCCCCGTATTAGAATGCGTCCCAGCGGTCCGGCAGGCAGCTTTACACCCTACGTTTTATTTGGACACCCCCCTGGTAGCTGACAGACTTACCGTCGCTCGCTCTGGCGGGTTAACTGCAAATCCATATGCCTCAGTCTCATTTATAGATATCTTTGATTATGCAGTAAAAGGAAATGATCTCACTGAAATCCAATCAGGCTGACCCAACTTTTACCCATGCCCAACCTTTTGTAGGAAAATATGTCTTGTGATGAGTGGGTCGTGTAAAATATATTAAACACATTCAGACTTATCTCTCATCGGCTGAGGCTGTGAAATTCGATTAAGCTCCAGTGCTCTGGAGTACCTGTCTAATTTCAGGTGTAAACTTGCGTTAATTGTGACGAAAGTGCAGATAAGTAATCTCCTCAAAAAATGCTTAACCCTGTGTCACATTCTGGATGTTGACACTAGGGCCACAGCCCTCAGGTGCAGTTTTTCCATCTCCCCGAAAGAGAGGCCAAGGCATACCATAAACCCCTTAGACCAAATCTAAAAAGGTGAGGCAAAGTAATTAGCCAAAATGGTTTTGATGTATTGCTTTTATAAAGTAATGCTGTTGCAAAGTGTAGAATGAAAAACAGGGTAGTAAGTACAGTTTGATTGATCAGCTGTTGATCAATCTTGACTTCTAACAAAAGCTCTAATCTCTGCGTCTCGGTTCTTCGTGCGTTTGCGTGAGACATAGGGAGAGCGAGAGAGGACAAGAGAGAAAACGAGAGAGAGAGAGAAAGAGAAAAAGAGAGAGAGAGAGAGAGACTACAAGAGAGGCCCCAGAGAATCGGGGCGTTTCTGCAGTCCACTGTTCCACTGAGTGCATGAGGTGGTGGGGGGGTTAGGGTTGCATTACTCCCCTCCACCATCAAAGTGAAGGATTCCAGTGGGGCCAGCCCTGTAATTAAACAGGAGCGATCAACCCCAACCGACTCCAGAGAAAAAAAAAAAATCCATCGCGTAGCCACGGTGAAGCACTAATTTGGAAGCATTAGGGGCTGTCGAGTTTGCAAACAGGCCTGTAATGACGCCGGCTGGCGAGGGTTCGAGTCCTGGCCTTTGTGTAGCTGTCAAAGCACAGGCACGCAGCAAACGAAATGGCTGGCTAGAGCAGACATGCTTTTAGCAGGCCCTGTCCAGGGAGAGAGAGAACGGGCTTTCAATTCTAAACTGGGCACCTCTCCGAAAGCATTGTCCGTTCATCAAGATTCCCAGCGTGTCAGTGTCCCGTTCCTCCAAACGTTTGCTTGAGGCTGGATGTTTATTGGTCACAAGGCACTGCGGCTTACAAGGAGACAAGGTAACAAGTTGTTCAAGGTAACAAGCCGACCCAGGCCGAGGGTCCATGAGGACCAAGGCGGCCACAGAGCCGCAGGGGGAATGTCAATGGGGCGGGCACCTCTCGTTCCTGTTGGTCAGTGAAGATATAAGACAGGCACCTCCCGTTCATGTGGGTCAGTGAAGATATAAGACAGGCTCCTCCCGTTCCTGTCGATCAGTGAAGATATAAGACAGGCTCCTCCCGTTCCTGTCGATCAGTGAAGGTATAAGACAAGCTCCTCCCGTTCCTGTCGGTCAGTGAAGATATAAGACAAGCTCCTCCCGTTCCTGTCAGTCAGTGAAGGTATAAGACAAGCTCCTCCCGTTCCTGTCAGTCAGTGAAGATATAAGACAGGCTCCTCCCATTCCTGTCAGTCAGTGAAGATATAAGACAGGCTCCTCCCGTTCCTGTCGGTCAGTGAAGATATAAGACAAGCTCCTCCCGTTCCTGTCGGTCAGTGAAGATATAAGACAGGCTCCTCCCGTTCCTGTCAGTCAGTGAAGATATAAGACAAGCTCCTCCCGTTCCTGTTGGTCAGTGAAGGCATAAGACAGGGACGTGTCCTAACATCGAGACGGCCGTGCCATCGTCTCCTCGTCGTCCCCGTGACACTGAGAGAGGCAGCGTATTAAAGGAGGGATTGAAAGGGGTCGGTAGGCTGTTAAACGTGTCGTCCTTTTGTCTTTCTCTACCTGAAGATGATCTGAAAGTGCAGCATCAATATGCACTTGTCAAGGACCTTTCTGCCACTGGAGATTTGTGTGCATTATGCTTTATTTTATTCTCGGTCACATACTTTTCTGAGGGAAGATGTGGAAAACATTAGCAAGGCCTTGAGGGATTCGAGTTAAGAGGTTTGGAGACGGATTTCGGAACATTACTTTTCTAAGGTGTCTGTCAACCCGTCACTTCCAGCTTTTCTTGGGGACCTTCATGTGTATTAGAACGGCAAACGAAGGCAAATGTCAATACGTTTGACAAGTGAAGTTTCAAAGCCCTTAGTGCTGAATGAATGGAGACATATCGCCAACCGCCACTTATAGAACAGTTTGTGAAACATTGTCTTTCCACGTCTTTGCTTTCACCAGACAGGGTCTTGGGGGCCTTTTACATTTCTCCCCATTAGAAGTCAGTTCCGTGACCCGGCTCATAGAGCTGAGATTGAATTACTGTCCCGGTAACATTAGCTGAGCATTGACCGTGAGCCAAAACAATTGGTTCTGTCGAATCAACTGCCATTGTGTTCCGGTCAACAAAATGTACACTTAGCTGTTTTTCTTAATCATGAAACAGGTGTTGTTTGTAGTCCACGTTGTCTTTTCCTAAGCAGCACTTTATATGAGCACTCTCATTGGACGAGGTTAAACTCTTCATTTTTGACCTTGTCAGAGCCATTGATGAAGGACCTTATGTAACTGATATTATAATAACTTTATTTATATAGCACCTTTCAAAACAGGGTTACAAGGTGCTTTACAATAAAGATAGCAGTAATAAATAAAATATAATTAAACATATTCAAACCAAAGTTCCTCCTTACATGTCGAGATCAGCAAACTATGCCTTCTGATCTGAAGATGCTGACCTGAGGCTTCTCGACTTCTCTCAGAGCCCCTATGAATTTGAATGAAGGCCTCACAAGAGACGAATGAAATAGTGGAGTGGAATAATCACGGTGTTTCTTACTCAAACTTTTCTTTGAGATGGCTAAAGAAACCAAGTTAAGCGGGGAGGGGGGGCATATGCTCTTGAATAACCTGGAATACTTTTAGCTTGAGATGTTAGCTACGATCAGAATGGACAGCGCTGTTGAATTCAGATCGAACCACAGTGAGAACTAGCAGCAGAGACACACGTATTAAATGCATTACCAGGTCTGCCATGGTGTTTTTAGTAGCTAGAACAATCATACCATATTCATGTATTTAGTTGGTGTGGTGAAAAGTTCCCAACAAGCCTGTATTATTGGGAAGCTGTTCTGAATGAATTTATTGTCCTTGGTAGAAAGGGATGTTGAGGAAAGGAAAGAGCACAGCATTTCTATTTCTCTGTAGACCAAATCAAATGTATTTTGCGTAGCACATTTTTTACAGATAGGCAATTCAAAGTGCTGTACACGAAGCAAGCATATATGGAAGTATGGATTTGTCCTATGATGAAGTAAAATGGCAAGGCCGATGGGCTTTCAGAAAAGGCTTTATTAACGATTGCAAGTTAAACATTTTTAAAGACCTTCCTTTTTTATAATGTATAATCATTTACAAGGCGGAACATTCTCCAAACTATTTGGAGAAGAAGAAACCAATTAAATGCAACTCTGAACTTACTGTAAGTGTGTTTACCCGATTTCAAAGCCATTCCCCCCATATGTAATGCTGTATACACTTGCTTTACATTCAACACACTGCTATTTGACAGAGTGAGACACCTCCCTGTCAAACACCTCCCACCCCCCAACCCCCTCGACCCTGGTGCTAGCGCAGGCGAATATGCCAGCTGCCAGCAGCCCTTTGATTCCATCTTGCCCCAGATCTGCACTGTAATGAGCATCGAGGCCAATCAATAATTCACTGGAGTTTGAATAAAAACAGGGTGATCAGCGAGCGTTGGTAAAAAATAAAAAAAAGAAGCAGCATAAGAAAAGTGTAATCAGTGGCATTCAGAGGCCTGTGTGCTGTCGTTATCTGACACTCCCCTTTCTTTCTCTGGCTGTCAGTCTGCAGGCGGGAGACGATTGCCTCGCTGAACGGGACAATCTGCCGGTGCTGTTTTCACAGATTGAATCGCTTCAGTTGCCAGCATGTATGGGCATGCACAAGCATTCACACCTGCTTGGAGTGAAACGCAATAATGAATGCCAGCCTTGTGTATTCCAAAATACCCTGCAAGTGCTCTGAGCTTGCCATTTTCTATCCATTGTGAGCTTTGCAACGAGGACCTCCATGTCAGTGGTTATTGTGTATTACCTGATTCGGCGACAACAGTATTATTCACTCCTTCCTTGCTATTGCAGACTTTGCTTTTACCCTTTACAAAGGCTAGCCATACACAGTAACTGCCACTTCTCAGCTTAATAATCCGTACGCTTACCTACTGGGACTTTCTTTGAGAAGCCGAGGTCTCATGTCTCATGTGGATAGTGGTGGCTTAGTGGCTGGAACCTGGTGACCTGAAGGTCATGAGTTAAAGCCCACCTGGAAACACAACCACTAATGTGCCCTTGAGCAAGGCACTTTTACCTAAGTTGTTCCAGGGGGATTGTCCTTGTAATATTATTGTAAGTCGCTTTGTATAAAAGCATCTGCTAAATGACTGTAATGTAATGTAAAGTAATGTAACGTAATGTAAAGTAACGTAACGTAACGTAACGTAACGTAATGTAACGTAATGTCCACATGTCTCCGTATCCCTACAGTTCCCCCAGAGGACCCTGTGATCAGCGGGGGGCCGGTGGTGAGCCTGCGGGCCGGAGACCCCCTGAACCTCACCTGCCACGCCGACAGCGCCAAGCCCGCCGCCTCCATCAAGTGGAGCCGCAACGGAGAGGACCTCCACGGGGCCACTTACACCAAGGTGTGTGGGGACGTGGGTCATATACAACACACACCAAGGTGTGTGGGGACGTGGGTCATATATAACACACACAACACGTTTGCAGTGATTCCGGGGACATGGTGTTCTCTATTTCGTGCCTTTTGGACAGACACGAGTAAAGTAAGATGAGGGAAAAAAAAGTAATACTTTTCTGTGTGACTCCGGGTCGCGTCAGTCATCAAATTCCGGTCGGTGTTCGCCAATCTTTTCCTTGAAGATTCCCACGAATAGCCACTTGACGAGCACTAGCCATCTGTGTTGGGTGATTATGTGTGCCATCTGTAGGCATTCGACTCAGCTTTCAGCCTGCTTTTTGATTGGAATGAAATCCCCCTGAAAATCCAGGTCTTCTTTGGGGCCACTAAAAGATGTTTGTCCTTTTCACCCAGCCAAACACATCCGCTCAGATGGGCAGATGGTGAAAGGATGAGTATGTCAGTGACTTTGCAGACTCTCCTTCACTCTGTTTGGTCTCAAACACATCTCGCCCCTGTCTGCGTTCAACTTTTTAGTTGAAAAAGCCAACCTAACGGTTTTGTGCTTGATAGTAATTCAGGCTGCGACATGCCGACAGGAAGCCAAACACTTTGTTGGCGCGGTTACGCCCATCCCGGTCTGCACCCACTTGGCTCTGGCGTCTGACCCCCCCAGCACTTCAGTGACACCCTCCCAAAGGGCTAATCTTGTAATCAACACCGGCACGTTCCATTTCCATATAAACGAGGAGCGTTAGGCAGTTACGCACTTTGGAGCGCTTACACCCCTCCACCACCCCACCCCACCCCCCTCCCAACCCTCTCTCTGTCTCATCCCATTATCGGCTTCTTTCAAAGAGCAGATAAATGCCATTGATTGGGGGCCCGGGTACTGCACCAGGCCTATTTAAATAAAGCGATTGCCGAAGGGGCACAGCTCGCTAATGGTGGGCGGATAGAGAGGCTTCCTGCCTCCACTTCCTCTCCCGAGCAGAGAGAGGATGTGGGGACAGCCAGCGTCTCCTCTGCCTGATGGATGTTCCTACCCGCTCTCCCCTCCTATCTCCGCCATTAAAATGCAATGGGCTCGATTAAAAGCAGATCATTTTGGGGCGACAGCAGTTGTGAGTGATGAAGGTTTCTGAAGGGATAATCGGCTTCCCTGATTGGCTCCACACCCCCGCGGATGATGATGATGACTAATGTCAGCAGATGCGTCTGAAGAGGAAGAGTTCCATTTGATGACGACTGTGTCTGACCTCAAGTGTAGGTCAGCTCCAACCCAAACAGAAGAATATCCACTATCCATATGTTTTAATTGACCCATTGCTGACCATTCTCCAGGAATTATAAAGTGGAGCTCTTTGGTTAGATGACCACTTAGTACAGAAGCCCAATGCGTTTTTACTGTCAAATAATATTTGCTCAATTGATCTGTCAGTCGTTAAAATTTGATAAGCTTTAAGGCTCTTTTTATTATTATTAATAATTGTCTCTTTAAATCAGAGCAGTAAAGTTGCATTATGTTTTTTAGGTTGATAATCATTGACAAAGTAGGGCACATATATTTTACATATATTTAAGTACAATTTAGCTCTCAACTGACTTGACTGCAACCTTTTCCGAACACCACACCTAAGGTCATACGCATTGCATTGCTCAATGTGTAACTCTCTGTGTAAAGTTATTAACTCTGAAATTAAACACTTCAACACAAAGCCGTAACTAAAAATGAGTTGAAACAATAGAATGGTTGTTATGGTCTGCTCAAAAAACAATGGACTTCCTGGTTCACAGTCACAGCTGGTCTCTCATACTGAGATTGCAGTGTTTGGTACCCAAGTTAATAGAAAGAATACAAAAATGGGGCTCCAGTATGGATTGGAAAACAGAAGCAGGACTTCACCTTATAACTCTTTACTCCACCTCAAAGATAGCTTTGGGGTTGGTTCAGTCACAAAGCACGAAGGGTAACAGTATCAGTATGAAACATTGTGGGGTTCATTATTTCAAATGGGGGGCATTCAATTTGAGTCACCCACAGTAGGAAATAAAGTCTGTCCTTCCTCCGTCCATTATGTGTACTCCTTTCCCTGTCCCCACAAACATTCAATTATTTGTCTTTTTTTTTTAAAGGAAAGCGCTTCAAATTAGCTGGGCAAGAGTTTGATTAACTTTTGTATGCATATACATAAGTGAGTATCACTTTTATAAGTGTAGGGATATGACAATTAGCGATAGCCTTTATATATATATATTTTTAATGCTTATGCCTGTTATTAGCTGCATCTGTCTTGTTTACCAAAAAAATAACTAAATGACACTCCCATTGTTTCTCTCATTTCCAAGCCAATTATTATAATTATTTAGTAAGTAATTTGTAAGAAAACAGGACTTTAATAAAAAGCCATGCAGATTGAATAGACATATTTATTTGAAATAATAGACTGCAATATGTTTAAGGAGACCCTTTAAAACCCTTTTTAGAGTATGAAATTGTTTTTATTTGTACACAATTCTGGCAATTTATAATTTCCTTAATTGAAATGAAATATTCAGTAAACAGACTTTTAAAAATAGTTTTAGTGTGGTTTGTAATTAAATATGACAGATTTGTATTAAACATTCATGGTAACCTGATGTAACATCAATCATGTTTGGACATATCAAAAGCTTGTTGGATTAACAGTTAAAAATTTGTGTAATCAAAATGATTAAGCCTAGATCTAGTATCGCTGCAAGCCTTCTCCCAAAATTGCTATTATCTGACCTTATAAACTATTATTTAGTTGTTTTTTTAAACTATCAAGTGAAATGACAGATAGCTATTCTTTGTGAAAAGGAAAATCCATGCTCCCAATGAAATAAACAACAATGTTCAGGACAACTAGTGCTTTCCATGGTGCGTAGATGTTGAGTCAGACTTTGATGCATCCTGTTTGGTAATTCCATGAACCATTACACTTCTCTTAGATTTAGCATTAACATCACACAATGTTCTTGCTGTCGATAGGACTGAGAACTCCCATCTGAACCTGCAAAGCAGTAGGATTGTTTTTCCCTCCCCCCTTCCTCACAGTATCTTTTGATACATTTCTGATCGCCTTCTCCAGACAGTGAAACGAGAAATTATCAATGTATAATTTAAAGATCTATTTTAAGGCATGTGAGTTTCCGTGACGAGGGTGTTGAATTCTACATGCTGCCGGAGCTCCTTCTAAGACTAATGACTTCAGACAGGTCTAGAGCCATGAGGGAAACAATCCTGATGGTGTCAGAAAGGATATTACATTGACACGTCCCGTCGCTGACAGCTAATACGTTCTGCTTTATAAGGTGAGCGCCGCCAGGGCGTCCGCTCTCTCCTCAGACTCCGTGCGGCTCGGCCGCCGCCACATGCAAATGCAGTCGGGTGGAAACGGGGCCCTGGAGATTGATGGTATCTATAATATCCTCCATTCCATACGATAAGTATTGTTTCACAGAGAGAGGCGGTGCCTCATCATAATTCCGCTTCTCCTCATTTCCTGTAACGTGACGTCTCGCCCACGATAAGTTGAGTGTGGGTGGCAAAGAAAGAAAGAAAAATGGAAAAGAAAAAAAAAAAACGGAGAGGCAGAGATTTCCAGTGAAACTTTGTGACGCTCCAAAGATATAATGACAAGTTCCTTGACAATGTAATGATATTATGCATTCAGCATGTGGTACACTTAGGTGGGAAGGGAGGCCTAGGGCTCATTACTGCTCCTACAACCTGCATGAAAGGAAAGGAATGAGAAGGTAATTACTGCTATTAGTCAGTACACTGTCAATAGCATTTTGACATGCCTAATTATTAAGATCTTGAGATTATTGCTGCTAAAATGTATATTATTGTCACCTTTCTGGATCCGGTGCCTCTGATTATAATATGGCGTTAAGTGGGGAGCTGTAATGTCAGAGGGCAGCTTTGATAGCTCAATGTGCCGGCTGCACAAGAATCGGTGCTGAACAATGTATGTGCACGAAAGGTATGTGAGGAATGCCCTAGTTTTATCAAGGTGAACCATAACGGCACCCAGACACCTCAATGACAAGGGGAAACTATATGAAACGATATGCTAATGCATAGAAATAAGGGGGGAAATGGTTCAGTCGAATTTGTGTGTTTGAGGAATTTGTTGTTCGTCCAAAATGGATATTGATCCATATCTAAAAGCAGTAATAACTTATTTTACTAAGTGAATTACAGTACTGTTAATAATCAACTCTCATATGAAAATGTTTTAAGACAAAAAAATAAAAGAAAACTCTCTTCATAAAACCATATTAAATTATGTTAGGCTGCGTGGCCTTTATTGGAATATTTGCTCGGCTTGCATTTCAACTTTCTGCCTAAAGACTGATTCCCAGGCACCAGTGAGATCATCTTTTAAAGAGGTGTCAGCAAAGTGCACCTTGGCTCCTTTCGGTGGTCCTCTGCCCAGCCAATTTCTTCTGGCATGGGGGAACATTGTGCCTGTTGCCTGGCTGCAGCTACCGCAACGTCCGCCCCGCGAGCGGTGCAACAGGAGCGCGCTCTACCAGCCACCTCCAGATGGCACGCACAATGTGTGGCGGCGGCGGAGGAGCCCCTGAAAAGAAGATTGATTTTCTTTGTGGCGTATGACAAGCCGTGCGCCCAGAGCACAGCTCTCTATACACACAAAGAGGCTCAGAGACACAGTTCTGCTCTCGGATCCATCAGCCTTGGAGCAAGACTACAGGCTCTGGGTTTTTTTTTCCACAGTTCTATTTGTCTGTGTTAACCCCCCCCCACACACACACACACACACACACACACACACATACACACTCACCCCTAGGGGGGAGCGGTGCAGAGCGCAGCACTTGGGGGTTTTGGGGGAGCGAGAGTTTGGTGGATCCGATGCTGGAGTGGCATGTTGTAATTTCAGACCCTCTCCAGGCGGCTGCTGCTCCACTGGCCCACGTTGTGACTTCCTGTTTGTCCCTGTTTCAGACGCCACTGAGGGACGGGAGGAGGGAGAGCGCAGTGAGCACCCTCTACTTGTCAGCGGCCAACATCAAGACGGGCCAGCAGATCATCTGCAAAGCCTTCAACAAGGCCACGTCGGCCAATGGGAAGATGACCAGCATCACCATCGACATCCAACGTAAGTGACTCTCGCTCACACTCACACACTCACACTCCCTCGCTCACACTCACACTCACTCACTCACTTGATCACACTCACTCGCTCACACTCACTTGCTATAACTACACTTGCATCTACCTTTGTTGATGGATTTCTAAAACAACAATTGGTTAGCTATGCCTGGGGATTCAAAAACCTACTTTTGTGAGAAAAAATGTAGCCTCCCAAATAGGTGGATGTGTCATATTGGTCTTGTTTTGCTCATAGCAGGTGTCTGCTGAACAGAAAAGCTAAAGGTGTCCGACAAACATAGGTAGCCCTCGTAGACACCTAGATTAATTTTAGGCTCCGGCAAATATTTATAATTGGCTTCCGTATTGCTCTGCCCATGTGTGTGGGGGAAAATGAGTTAACACTGTATGCGTGCGGGTGTGTGCGTGTGTTTGTCCGTGTGGTTGTTGTTGTTGTTGTTGGTGTGTGTGTGTGTGTGTGTGTGTGTGTGTGTGTAAGTGTGTGTGTGTGCGAAAGCAAGTTCAGGTGTGCCATAATGAAATATCAGGGGAGCTGTCCATCTAAAATGAATGGGATTTTCTTTTTGGTTGGGTTACCCCTCTGTGCTATCGTGCACACACCCCTGGCTCTTTTATTTCCTGTCCCATGCCATCAATCTTTTTGATGAGGGCATGCACAACTCCCTGTCCAAGATGGAGAAAGTAAGCCCAGCATGCGAAACATATTAAGCCACAATTGTCAGAGAATCTGTTATCGATCAAGAACTGTTCACAGCAAGAGCACGTCTTTGGTACAAAGGGCTCAGGCATCCCTCACCACCATCCTCTGTACCATTAAAGTATAACTAATAAAGCAGAAAATGCCTTTTTAGAGGTCCATTAATGGTGATGGCTCCATTCTTCTTAGCATGCAAGACGTGAGACGGGGCCTTCTAGTCTAGGGGGGAAAAGCCCGCGGAGTTAGCCCGTCTGTACAGTGTTACGATGATTAACAGTCGTCGCCGCTTACAACTTTCACAGCTGACTATGGCTTTCGGCGTCGCTCTGCAAAGCGAGAGGGGAGCGTGCTGGTGCGTCACGCGGTGCCATGACACCTGCGTGCAGAGCGACACCGATTCCTTCAGCCGCCGTGTGAGCCTTCTCCCCTCCATTCCCTCCGTCACAACGCCCCCTGTGTTCAAGCAGCTCAAGATCTTTTAAAAGAACAATCCAGAAGGAGAAGAAGAAGAAAAACACGTCT
Source organism: Galaxias brevipinnis (assembly GCA_036023535.2). NCBI lineage: Eukaryota > Metazoa > Chordata > Actinopteri > Galaxiiformes > Galaxiidae > Galaxias > Galaxias brevipinnis. The sequence goes on from JAVQIZ010180591.1 coordinate 14,142, forward strand.
CTTCCTGTGATATGTTAACAAAGGAATGCCGACAGGATGTAATTGTTAAGTTTGGTCTCGTGTCCCACTTGTCTATTCCTGGTTGACCCACGTCCCTCTCATCACCCCTCCCTGCCGCTCCCAGACCCACTCCGCCATGACAGGTGAAGGGCCTCAGTACGGCACGGCCTGCATCTGTCTCTCACGTCCATACCCTACTCCCCACAATTAAGCAGCAGAGGGGGGTGGAAATTCAACACGGGCTGTAATTGAACTCCGATTCCGCTCTCACCGGGGTGCCGTTTGAGAACTCCCGGTGCTACCTAATTTGATCTCAAGGCTTCCCGCCTTGGCAAGTTAGAAGCCGAAGCATCTCACCACGCCCTCTCCCCGCGCCCTCTCCCCGCGCCCTCTCCCCGCGCTCTCTCCTGCTCGGAATATCCTTCCAGGGAGGGGAGAGATAACAGGAGAGAGTATGGAGTACTACCGCACACATCCCAAAGCTTTATTCGCCACCGCGTATACATCCCAGAATGGGAGTTCAAGAGGTGGCTGTGACGGATGAGGGTCCAATCCTGGAAAGGAGCAGATGCGCTCGCTACGGGCCGTCAGCCACTTGAGAGCGAGCGTTGAGGACAGGACCAACGAGTGGTTGTTGTGGAAGAGGCCAGAGGAAACAAAAGAGACAGCCAGCTGGGAGGCTCCTCTCCGCCATTGTTACAAACAGAACAGGTGCTGAATAAATAAATAATAGAACATTGGCAAGAGGGGCAGAAAGGTAGATACGCCCCCCCACCCCCCCCCCCCACCCCCACCCCTCCCTCCCTTCTTGGCAAGGACAGCTTCTGTAGCTTACCCCGACTCCTCTACCCACTCCCCCCACACACAGATGCAGTGTGCTTGGACAGGGAGACAGTAAATATTGATGAGAGACAGATGTTGGCTGGTAGAAAAACAAGGTACACAGAGAAAAGACAGTCAACTGTACACAGGAAGTCTCTAGTGGGCATTGGCGCTCTCGCTAACCTGCTTGAATGCAGAGAAAGTAAACTCTTATCTCTGCCTTTGTTTGGTCTTTCTGTCGTTCAAACACGCAACAACAACAGCATGTACGTTTATGTAAATATACACGTGAATGATTTTTTGAATCAGAAATATGTTTACTGTTACCGAAAACTTGTAAACTTGTTGACTTTGTTCGCTAAAGTTAACATATGTTCTTATGGCTCAAGCTAGCCTGAAAAGG
>JAVQIZ010180607.1:0-26489 GCA_036023535.2 Galaxias brevipinnis
TGTGTGTGTGTGTGTGTGTGTGTGTGTGTGTGTGTGTGTGTGTGTGTGTGTGTGTGGGTGTGTGTGTGTGTGTGTGTGTGTGTGTGTTTGTGCATTGATCACGTATTTATTGGCTGTCATACCTACAACCTGGGCTCAGAGATGATGTGTGTATCTGTCCAAGCAATATAATGTACACAACCCAGCCGTACGTGCTGCTTGTTTGGAGTACCAACTGCAAAATCCCAATGGAGGAGAAAAGTAACGTGCCCATTATACTTTGAAAATTCTGTTATGGACTTTTGTTAAGATATATATATATATCTATATATTTTCTAATATGAGTGGGATAGCACTGAAGTCATGTTGAGAGGGACTGGATATGGTGAAATGGATCAAACTTATCTGGAGCTGCTTGGGTTTATTACAAATTCAGAATGAGTTACACCACGGTACCATTGATTACTATTTGGGGAACAATAATGATCACCCCGCCCTGGCCTTGTCCAGCATGGCCACCTCTCGTATGCGGTGCATTGTCAGAGTCCTTAATGCATCGCATACAAGAGCTCTCTCCATGACTTCTCATGCATATTTTAAAAGATGTTTACAGTTCCAACGATGGGTCTCAGCACAAACCCTCTCAAGGCTCCTTTGTCTTTCCAGGCAGTTTGTGCTGCTATCTGAAGGGGTGACAATCTGTGGGTCTGAAGGACAGCTCAAACATTGCACATCCATATTCCATGGATCTTATTCATCGCCGGACCATCCTGCTATACTGTTATACCAAATACCTGGCTTCTGAATGTTTCATTACAGCAGCTTCCTCTCGATCATGCTGGAGAGCCTCAACCCGAACCTCAACTCACTAGGCGGTGCCTTTAAGGCTGGTAGATTTGACTGGGTTGATGTGATGTGTAAATGACTCTCCACTATCAGAATGATGTAAATGACGAGGTGCTTAAGGTGGCCATCCGTGTTAACGTTTTTGAATGGTTAACTGCCTCTGGTAGTGAGATTGTCCCATTTAATCCTCTTCAGCGTAATGACTATGTACATCAGTCATAAGGCACTACATATCCATCACCTCTCCCTATACACACACATAATACTTTAATGTCACATACCAACCTACGCTCAAGCACAAAGGGCACTCGTTTCAAATGAGAGATGACACTTGCATGCATGCACGCTGACACATCTCCATGGAGACCAATGATGCCCAACCTGTGAATAGGAACAAATAACTTTCAAGTGCATGATGGGATAATGAACTTTACTGTGCCAGCACGTGTCTTTTTGATGTTACTTGCCAACCCCTTTCCTTTTGTTTTGATTTCAAACCGATGTAATGATCACGTATGTTTTTTTTTTTAAAGGCTTGTGAATACATTATCTGTATCTATGAATGTAGCGTGTACACGGAATTAGCATGAGAGAATTATTTTCTACTGAGGATGTTTATAATTTTTTTCCTATCATTATTGATCATTCTTTAACGGAGGATGAAGTGGGTTTGGAATGCAGCCTGGTCCTGGTCATGATCTGCTTCCTATTAAAAGGACGTTTGTGTCACCTTCTCTGTTTTCTTCACCATCACTCACTGGGAGCCAGCATTCAGAAAAATCTAGCTTTGCTTTGCACTAGAACTACAACACTCTATTGTACAACGCCAGCAAATAAAAGATAATAGGGACACTACTTAACATCTTACACACAAGTGTTCATGGGTATAATGTTCACGCATACATAGTATGCCTTTTATGCAAATATTCATATAAATCTGAAAACATGATTTATTTCCCAATAATACCAATATATACCAATATTACTCCTGAGCCTATTTCCATTGACGATTCCTGCAGACTTGATTATAGTGCCATCATGTGGTAGACGGTGATATGACAACTACATATTCTTTTTTTTTTTCAGGTGGGTTAGGAGACCATTTTTAAGGTGGTTGCAATGTCACTAAATAGTAAGCATAGGCCAGGTACACAACATATATGAAGTGCAATAAATCAGTCGACACAAGTTGGTTATTGTTTTACAGTAAAAAATGAAACCAAAAACAAGATTTTATTAAAGAAGCATAAAAAATAAAACTCTTGATACATTTCTCATAACCAATAAGTCAGCATCAATTATATGATTATACAATTGTTCCGGCTCACGGTTAAAAGGTCCATAAACTTTCAAATAAAATATATTTCAATTTTAAAATTTATTCAATAATTTTTCTCATTTTGTTATAAATTGCCTATATGTTTACACAGGAAATAAGGAAAATAAAAAATGGAAATTAAAAAATAAATTTGAAGTAATAAAAAGGGTCACATTATTGTCCGGGATATTAAGGTAAGCAAATGAATTGTAAAAATAAAATGTGTAAAAAGTTTTTTTTTTTCTCTTAAAAATTATTAGCTAACGCCAGGAGGCTTGAAAACATGCAGATGATTAACTTACAAATAATGATACATGTTCTTAAAAACTACACTTATCTTAATCAATTAAGTCATGTAACTTTTTGAAAACGAGATCCCAATGATTGTATTCAGGGTATATACACACATACAAGTCAGGCCTGAAACCTTGTTAACTAACGCTTACATTTTGGTTCTGCATACAAAATAAGTCTTAAAGCAAAACGAGAGTAGAGCTTCGGGGAGAGTGGCTCATTGCTAATTGGCCGGGTTGCCTCCATGTCCCCCTCTGTCACAAAAAAGGTCAGAGGCCAGCGTGCCTCGGGAAACCCTGTTTTCAAACCTTTGGGGAGGGGTGGGGGAGGGGATAAGTTAGATTAAAAACTTTCAGCAGTCAATATGAGAATATGTGTACCTTATAACAGTTAATGCTACTGTACATTACCCTTAACTCTTACTTGGTCAGGGGGGTTTTCTGGTCAAACCATAACACCAGAATCTACATTAGATACCACCTGGCAAATTCAACACGTCAGTTATTGAAAAGATATCTTGGACAGTTCTCGGAAGGGCTGAATAGCGGCCATAACACTTGATATTCACGCAACAGCCATTTTTAAACTATTCCGGTAAACACACACACACACACACACACACACACACTCCTGTCTCTAAATTGTGTCTGCAGAAGTAGAAACATTTAAAATAACATGCGACTATGGAACGCAGCGGGGACAGGTTGCCAGTTTGCACGTGTCAGATTCCCCGCAAAGTTCCTCGCGTTCACGTATCTCAGTAGGGAGCTGCAGTAAAGCACCGTGTGCTAGTTTGGAGTGAGACATAGTTAGCTATGAATGATCCAGGCCAAAGCAGGGCTGTGCTAAATGGAGTTAAGCAATCGTCAATAGCGAAGCAAAACAACAGTTAGGTGCCTTGGAGATGCCTACAACACGTTGTTTTTTTTAAACTCGAGCCAAACAAGCCACTGCCCTCAGTCTCACTACATCTAGGCCAGCTTTGTTCCCTGACGAAAAAATACATAATCTTAGAAGATCCATATCCTCGTTACAGGAGAAAAAAAAAGGTAATCACTTGACCATAAACTATAAAGGTTATGGATGTGACTGAGAGGGGTTGGATCCACCCATTGTATCTGTCCAGGACCACTAGTTTGTAGACAGGCCATAGAAAAACCAAGCAACACATTCTGCAGCTGTTGGGGTTTGAACACACGAGTGTCTGGAAGCCCTGGATGACCTAGCTACTAGCTGCCGTAAAGGATTAGTTGATTATTCTTGCTATTATCACCAATGAGAACCTGAAAATGTAATGTGTGTGCTGTCATAGGAAGCCCTTAAGCATAAGTTGTCATGGCTTGCCTTATTCTATGAGCAGATTCCATGTATGTACGTTCAAAGGGCTAATTACAAAAATCATGTACCGTAACACTAAAACGCAACTTTCCCAAATGGTATCTAAGAAACACTAAGAGGCTGTTCATTTGAACACACCCAAAAACACACGCAAACACACAAATCTAACAGGATGCAACTGTCCAAGTGGCGGGGGTCACCTAGTTATGCTAGGAAACAAGACTAATCTCAAATAACTTATTCTCCATACAGTGCACTACATTTGGCCAAAGTTACAGCTCAATATGGGGTACAGCGTCCTTGGAGACAGCGCCATAGTTTTGCTGTGGGAATAGGGGTAGAAGTGGAAGACCAAAAAATAACAAAAATAACAAAGCCCTAAGGTGGACTTTTTCATTTATATATATGTATATATTAAAAAAGGGGTGAGGGGGTTGCAGTGCACAGAGAGATGGCTAAAACTAACTACTGACCCTTTTTCGACGTTGGGCGTGGGACAGCCATCTCTCCTTAACCAAGACCCCTATTAGACAAGACATTCCCACGAGAAACATCACAAAAATCTTATCCTATACTTCAAAAATATGTACGTTTGCCCCACATAAATGACAGTTAACAGTCAAAAAATCTATTTAAAAAACACTAGATTACTAAAGCAATCTGTAACAGAGATCCTCCAAGGCGGCAGGGGGTGGGGGGGGGTGGGTGGGTGTGTGGGTTGGAGAGAGAACTACAGGATGGGACTGAAACCAGACCTGCTCCTTTTGGGTGACAGACTGCTGCCAGTAGACATCTCCATGAGCCTCTTTTCCCTTAGACTTGGAATCAACCACAGAGCCTGAATTTTAACCAGAAGGCTTGGCCGCGTGTTTCAATCCTCGGTAAGAAACAACTATGGCTGGACGTGTCAAAATGAAAAGAGATGAGCCTGTGTCAGATGGACCAAAGGGACAGGGAGTCAGATGTCTGGCACGTCCCTTCAAGATCATAAATATGTAAATTATTGTAGTCGGACAGAAACAGCAAGCCCCTTTAAGCCCACTGATCTGATCCTGCCTGACAGTCGCGCAAATAAAATAAAAAGTTCCAGGCTTACACAACACCCGCTCCTTAACGTCGCATACTACAGCATGAGTGAGGAAAAGAAGAGAAAGCGAGAGAGCAGAGGAGAGTTTAAACTGTGTATGCACCTTTTTCAAAGAACACCAAAAGGAGGAAGAAAGCAGAAGAAAAAAGCGTAGTAGAAAAGTGCAGGCCTAGACAGTTTCATCGAAAAATATCTGTTAAGTACAAAAGTTTCAAAGGAAAGGCTGTGAGAGAAAGCGGGCAGATAGATAGATATCTGAAGCATGAGATCTAGAGACAGACTGGCCGCCTGAGGACTGAACTGGGTCATGCTCTCCAGGCTGGTCCAGGATCAACAAAGGCCTGGAAAGATAAGACACTGGTTTCCTTTCATGTAGTAGACCCCACCCACCTCGAGACCCTCAGAGCCCCGCCCTACCACCGTCTCAATCAAAACATCAGTCAGAAACAATAGTCATTATTATTATTATGCATCTTGACATAGTTTTTTTTTTTTTCTCATCAATAAATCAACATCCGTATAGTGTCATCATTGTATCTAAGAACGAAATGAACATGGTCCATCCCATATGTGCGAAGGTCATTGGTGTGAATCTGTCCTCCTCCTCCACAGTGGATGGCCCACAGCAGTCTTTTGGATAGTAAGACAATTAGTAAAGTTCTGTTTAATTTTTTTTTTTCTTCTATTTTTTTCTTTTTCCTTTTTCTTTAAATGACATCCCTCTCCCTTGGTCACTGGCAATGGGGGGGGGGAGCTTAAGAGAAGATGCGGATGCACTGTGTAGTGGGGGTGTGGCACACGGGGCACTCGGGCTCAGCTGACTGGCAGATCTGTCCGGCACACTCCATGCAGAACAGGTTGTGGCCACACGGCACGAGGGCCGCTGTCACCTCACTCTCAAAGCACACAAAGCAGTCCCTGTTGAGGGCCCCGGGCCCAATGCCCACCAGCCCCTCCGCCCCAGACGCCACTTTCAGCCGGCTCAGCATGCCGGAGCCCAGGCCCACTCCGCTGCTGCCGCCCTCAGAGTCGGTGGGGGACCCACCGGGCAGAGAGGAGGCGGAGCAGGAGGAGTAGCCTGTGGACGAGCCTCCGGAGCTGGAGCTGGAGGCTCCGGAGAAGGAGCCTGCCCCCGTGCCACCGTTCTGCAGCCAGGAGAGGGTGCTGAGGGGGTCGCTTTGGGCGCGGCGTGCCAGTGGGTGGTCGAGCACTACCGCCGCCGAGTCCTGAGGCAGGGTCGGAGACAGGCGCGGGGTCACGGCGCCGCCGCTTAGGCCACTGCTGTTACGGCGCAGGGGCTGCTGCTGCTGCTGCTGCTGCTGCTGCTGCTGGGAGGAGCCAGAGGTCTTCCCGCCGCCGTTGACAAAGGGTGCCCATATATTGGCGGCGCTGAATTCAAAACCCAGCTCCTCTGAGGACGGGAGGCCCGGGGTGGAATCGCCTCCGAAGGTGAAGCCCCCGCCGCCGGCGCTGCTGGAGCCTGTGCTGAAAGGGCTGGTAGGGCTGCCTCCCTCCGTGGCCCTGCGGGTGGAGCTGTAGCTCTCAGAGCCCATTCCGCCATTGTGGGAGTGGTAGGAGGCCGAGGAAGACAACTTCCTGCCAGAGGAGTGGTGCACGGCCATGGGCAGAGGAGGAGGTGGAGGAGGTGGCGGGGGTGGAGGTGCAGTGTGGTGGTTGGTGGCTCGGGACCACAGGGCAGCGCCCAAACCCCCACTCAGAGCGCCCAGCCCCTCTAGGCTGACGTCGGTACCATTGGTGTGGAAGTCGTTGTCTCCCTGGAGGTCCACAAAGGCCCCCGTCCGCAGGGTGATGTGGGTCTCAATCTCCTCGCGGGCGCGGTCCACGTTCTCAGGCATGCCAGTCACCTCAAACACCGGGTCTTTCTCACGGCTTGGAGTTACAATGTAGGTGTGGGTCTGCTGCTGGATACGCTTAATGGTTGCTCCTTTGGGACCCACAACTAAGCCTACTACTCTGTAGGGCACACGCACCTGAAAAAAGAGAAATATAGGACGACATTATTATCTCAAAACGCTACGCATACGCCCAAAAAATTTAAATGTTGGAATAGTTTTTGCTATATTGAGTGCCTTTTTTGTCCATACTAGCATCCGCAATAATATGTGTTAGGTTGTTTGGGTTACTTGTATGGTTGTCTGTCCTGGCAGGTGTGGGGGCCCGGGTAGGGAGCCTCCTGTTCCAGGCGCTGTGCCTGCCCCTGCCTTGCAGCGGGATGCCCGGATCATGGAGAAATGCTCAGCTGCGGAAACAATCTCTCTTTTGGCCATTTCCACATCCTCCCTTCGTCCAGTCACAATGAAGACCGGCTCCTCGCCTCTCACAGGGGTCTTTATGTAGGTGTTAGTTTTTGCACGCAGGGCCTTAATCTTACAACCTAAGGAAAATGCACAAGTGCAGAATGCGTTCTAAACCAATGCAGAATGTTTGTTTATGATTGAAGGTAAAATTGTATTTCAAATAATAAAACATCACATTTATAATTATGTATGGTAATAGACATATAGGTACCTGATAAAACCCCTTATTTTAATTGCAATAAAGGCAAAATAATCCCAATAAAATTTAAATGTGTGTATGTTAAAACAACTACAAAACCGGGTTGGACTAATTGACCAGTCATGCTAAAATATACTCTATTCTATTAGCAACAATTGCTAACATGACTTAAATGCATACTGTTTCTTTAAATATGGACGGCTCAGTCCATACAACCAATGGGGTTCATAGTGTGTGATGTCATTCTAGGAAGCAGAAAGCATGGCTCTTTCAAACAAAGAGAACAATGCCATAATGCTACCACAACTGTGATTGACGCGCCAATATGCAATACTCGGATTACATGAATAAATGCTTAAAATCATTGTAAAATGTGTGAATGGACATATCGATGTATTTTGCTGGCTAAAAAGCGCAACAGACGAGCTTGTGCGCAGGGCGTAAACACCGCCCAGTCCCGTGTTTTGTGCGTCTGCTGTCTCGGATCCAATCCTCTCACAACAAAAATGTCAAAAAATCCCAAGAAACGTGAACGCAATTATAGACGTTGACCATGTAATCTAAATTGAAACCGTGGGTTGATAAACGCGTTATGATTTTTATTCAGCATGTTTCTTTTGTTTGGTGCATGCTGCCAGACATGTCCAGGCTACCGACAATCTGCCGCTTTGTCTGACCCTCTCCCCACCCCTCCCCCTCCATACACACACTACCCAGCCCTTGTCTCAAAACTGTTTGTAAGTGGATACAAATAAAGCTAACAGCCCTTTCTACATGTACCCGCGTTAAGCATTTAATGACAAACAAACATTGCCGTAATCGTTATCCTCTAGTCAACCGCTAACACCTGGTGCCCTCTGAAACTTCGAACCACATCTCACCACCCAAACAAAGGAAAACTGTCTGCTAGTGCTGTTATGAAAAATTTGAAAGAAACAAAGGGGCCTACTAACCTTGTCGTCCCACAATTTCAGCAACGTGTTCTGAGCTTGGGACAGGAACACATTCAGTCATGTTGACACTTCTTTTTCGGTTGCAGAGGACAGAGCTTTGTTCCCCATGAAGCATGGAGTGCGACCCAGCCATGTGGTAGCCACCCGAACTATAGTACTCTGGGGACGGGGAGCAAGATGTCGGAGAGTCCCGGGAACCTCCAGGATGCTCCAGCATTTGAAGATCAACATAACCACCGCCGTTGCAATTCTCTGTGCCGGGCCCCTGGTTGGCGTCAAGCGTCTCGACCATCCCGCCTCCACAGTCCACCTTATCTAGAGCCATGAGTGACAGCTGGTCTAGGGCAAAGCGCAGAGCTTCCTGATGGTTCTCTTCTCGGATCTCTTGTTCCGTTTCTCGGGGTAGACTCACACCATTGTGCTGACTGCTAACTACCATGTCGTGGTCCATAATCTCGGGATGGAATAAGGGGCTAGGCATTGTTCGGGGGGTATAACATCAGATACTGTGATGCCTTCCCAGTGTTGTTGCCGTTTCAGTTCACTTTATTATCTGGAGAGAAAAAAAATACAAGTTTTATTCAGAAATACGTATAACAATGTAAGTAAATAAGAAAATAATAACTATTTTATTTTTACTGTTATTACTCATGATTTCTTACATCGCCCTACATTGTTATTTCATTTAAGCGCCCTGCTTTGTTTGAGTTGTTGCTTATTATTGCTTCTATCAATGCTGCAAAAGCAACCAGTTATGTCCTAATGCAGCACCACAAAATGCTTACTTACACTGTGTATAAATATAATATTATTAAGGCACCGCATCTCGATAACGAAAACGGATTTGTTAAAAGTGAATGATGTTGATAAATTACGCTAGACAGCAAATGTTAGCTAGCTAGCTCTGCACAGTCAGTCACGTTGTCGACCCCTTTGTTTGAGAGTACCAAACCTAGCTTGGAAGCTAGTGTGGCAGTCGAACAAAAATAGCTAGCAGGCTAATTTGTCAAGTAAAAAATGGCTCAACAACAGGCATGTGAAAATATACATGAAAAGGGTGAACTTACTGTATCCGTAATCTCTCGTTGTTTATGGGCACCTCTCTTTCCTTGAATATCTGAAGGCAAGATGAGAGGAAACAAGGAGGCAACCAGTGCGCTAAAGCAAGCTATCTGGCTAGCCAGCTCACCAAATTGGGGGCGTTGGAAGAAAATGTTTAGTAAAAAACGAAGAGGGCACGCTGTTGATAAGACCCAACTTAAGGTAAATTCCGAGTTATTCTACAATTCATTCATAGTTTGCATTGGTTTGGTAACTACCTTTACAATTCCATGCAAATCACTACCTTTTCGAAATATTTAGCAAGCGATATGTCTAGTCTCTTTCTCCGGTTCCCAGTCCGCCGCCTTTGTCTCGCCAAGCGCACGCCGCTCTGCCTGTCTCTCGCACACACCACTGACGTCACACGCGACACAACAATGGGTTCAAAGGCCACGCAACATTGGAGCGCATCACTGCAGAGCGTGATATGGCACCGATCTCATATAATTTTTCACCTTTTTAAATATTATACATTTTTGAGATATACGTGTAATTTTCATTACGTTCTTTTTTTTTTTGGCAACGTAGTCACAAGATGAATACAACTGCTAGTGTACAAACACACGCAAATGCATTCAAGGTTTTTGGTTGTCAATGTAATGGAACGTCCAAAAAAAAAAGGTTTTAATCTGGTGAGACCGCCACCAATAATTCAACCATGCCAAAAATACATTCCACACCAACTACAAAAAGCGTTGAATTTATTTACTCATTAAAAATAAAACGTTACATAGTTTAATAAAACATATCAATGGGACAAGAACATCAGTATCATATTAATGTTTACATTTCCTGGGAATACATCGTTTTTTATGACTGTTTTACATTTTCTAATGTATAACTCTAACTAGCTTGAAATTTGAAAACAAAAATATATATACAATTATCTCTGCAAAAACGACAAAAACAAATAGGATGTAAATAATATAAAATCCCAAACAGGCAACTATTTCAGAAATGGGCTATTCATGGCAGGCTGCCATAATGTCTATTGAGTTTATTAATGCAACACTGTAACATAACAAAACCATCAATTATTAGAACACACAACATTGAGCACCGTGTTGAGCACCATGTTGAGTCAAAAAGGAGTTGGTGTGGGGGAGCAATGCTCCAATCCAAATAACAGTTTTATATAAAAGAATAACAATCTGGCACACAGTAACAAATAAACCCCAGACACTCAGAGAAAAGGATATGTATACAAATGTGCGTAGATATTATACACAAAGTGAACAAGGGAAACATATTGCTAATAGTTGCCAGTTCAATTAAATGGCAGGGTTAATTATCTTTTTATTAGGAGCTGCCAAATGTAATGCCAACACTGGCTACTACCATAATCAAGGCAATTGATTATGCTTCAAGTTAATCACACAACTCTACCTTGCAGGGTAACACATGGGAACAATTTTAAATCTGACATCCAAGATACAAAAAAAAAAGAAATACATGTATGTGTACATGCAATTGGTGCATTATTTAGATCAATCACACAATGTCTATAAGTATTTCTTAGGCTTCAAACATTCTTAGCAGATGTCTCCCATCTTCATCCATGTGTTACAAAACTATCCAAATGCCAACTTTGTGTTTAATTTTTTTACTTGTGAGTGTGTTATATTTACCACAAGTCAGGACTGCATTATTTTGAGCACCATCTTCTGTAAACACACTAAGTCCATAACATTAGTTGAGGTAAGAAAAAAAAGGTGAAGTGTGAATGGAATTTAGGTATTGAACTTCAAAAGACTTAAAAGCATGAAAAGAAGTAACAAGAATCAAGTTCAAATAGTGTGAAAATACATTTGTTGCCATAAGATCTCCAGATAAACAGCAGTTTAAGGCCCACATCAGGCACAACATAATTGAAAGTACGTTTCATGATGACCTATGTGAGCCAGGTGATTAAAAGTCATTTGTACGTAGGGAGCATTCTGTTTCCTAACTGTCCAATCCTTTTCTGGCCCTGCAGAAGAGGAAAAATATGCATTTTACTATGATTCTACTTTACAAATACCTATGTACACACAACAAAGTAACTTAACAAGTTAATTGCGTTCAAGTCTAAACCCGCAAAAGTCCATCCCAAAAACAAATATGTATCTGTTATGGCCGTATGTATAAAATTAAGTCTGGAGTTAAGCTGAACATAAAACTAACGTAGGACAATTTGCAGCAGATCGTAAATAGAAATTTGAAAGTAATAGAAACATGAAATTTGAAAGAAGAGAGTTATTAATCCAATATTGTTTGGGAATTCAATTGTTCACTCATGTGGAAAGGTTCTAAGGCAGCTAAAAAGCAAGCAGTGCTCTCTCATTTAGCTCCAGCCATGATTTATTTTTCTTTTACCAGCACCACCTGATCTAACCAAGCTGTATTCTAGGAGTCCGGATTATCATCTTAAATTACATGTTAGTTTAGTTATGATAAGAAAAGCCAGGTACGAGTCATAGGGATTAATGAACTTGTCAGGTTGGTCACACTCAGATGGTTGGAAACAGAGCTTTGATAAACCAGCTCTTGAAGCCTTTATAGTTTATATGAAAAGACAAAACAAAGCCAACCTAAAACAAAGGCCTCTAGCTGAAAATGCTGTGTGGCAACGTGTGAACTTCACCGTGGCTATTGCCACTGCTACATTTCTAGCAGCTGAGACCAATTTTCGTAACTGTTCTGAGCAGGTAGCAGCGCAACACTTTCATTTAAGAGGACAAATAGGTTTACACTGCACAAACTAGCACTAAGTTGTTGTTTTTGTTATTCATTATTTTTATTTTTATTATTATTATTATTATTATTATTATTATTATTATTATTAATAATAATAATAATATTATTATGTTAATAAAATTAGTACTTTCTGCTATGGCCCATTCAGTACCTCAGCTACGATTCCTCTTTATTCTCAGGTTCGGTCAGTTTCTCCTTCTCTGCTTCTGCCTCTGCCTCTGCCTCTGCTTCAGCCGTGGAGTCCTCTATATGAGCCAACATATCTGCCATAAGAGCTTCTTCCAGCCGCCTCCTCACATTGTGAACCAAGTCCTCCTGTTTTCTAGAGGGCATATAGAAGAGAGCGTACATGGCGTTGGTCAGTACGTAAATGGCAATCAACTTAGTTCTTGTAAAAAGCACACTCTTTAACATTAAAACGCCAAACGCTGCTTGATCAGCATCTTCAGTCCTTTCCACCTATGCACATTTTCCCTTCCCGGTACTCTTCATTCACTAGGGTCAGACTCGTGGGTTGACGATGAACACAATGCTTACCGGATATCGTCGTCAGTCACCATGAATGCCTTGCATAGAGGCTGAGAGGTGTTGAGCCAGACTCCAGGGTTTTTCTCCACAGCAGCAGTAAGCTGTCCAGTGACAGGCGTGGGGTTGGTGTGGAGGGCGCTGGCAATGGCAGACAAGAGGGTCTTGTCTGTGCACACGGGACCCACACCTAGGTAAGGACGGTGCGGAAGTGAGGCGAAAGGGAAATCGCAGGTCATGTTGGTGTGTTTGTGTCTCGTTATGTAAATGTATAATGTTGAAATCATTTCAAACTGCCTTTCCCTTCCGGCATAGGTATAAGCTTAAGCTCAGAATGTTTTTATTTGACCATAATTTACATATTCACTAAAGTGTTGTAATGTATACCTGTGTAGATAAATAAAACGTGAGAGAAAACGCGATTTGTTGGTGTCTGTGGTGGTGATGTGCTGAGTACTCACCCTGTAGGCCCTTGGGGAGTTCCATGGTCTTAACTAGCTCCTCTGCAATGTCAAACGCACTCAGACCGCTCAGTTTCCTCTCCCAGAACAACTAGGGAACAAAATAGCTAACATCAGCCATGTTCCACAAACACAAAGCAATAACCAGATCAAACTGCAGTCATAGCCGCAAACGGACACAACCAGAGTGTTAAATCAAACGCTTTTTTCATCAATACTTTGATGCACACACACGTATTCTACATGTATCACTAAATATTTAAGTATCCACCGTGCACTCACTTGTCTTGGTTGATCCACAGCTTTGTGAGGGTCGGTTTTGACTTTGTTATTTGGATGGTTTGTCACCTTGGTAACAGGTTGTTTAAAGATGGATGCTGTCTGCCGAACTGGTAGTGTTGTATTCAGGTCAGGCTTTGCCTTTATAAAAAACAGTTGCAAAAATAAGAGTTTAAATGCTAAGCACACACCACATTCTTTAACTAATTAATAAGACATTATCATTTATGTTTTGCTTTACAATAAAATACATTAAAATATTACCGTTCTATAGCAATATTGTTGGTATTGAACCCATATTTCTCCTGCAACTTTATATTATAAACATTATGAACAACATACATAAATATTGTGTCTAACCAACTTCCAAACAAATCCACATTTTCTATGGTTCTTCAGTTTCAATACATCTGAAGTAGAGCAAAAGATTTTTGATCATTCTGACAACCTCCAGACCTTCAGACATTCTGCATTACAATCCTTTGAATCTATATAGCAAACCCAAGCATGAGCCATTCTAGCTAATTCCAAACATTTATAAAAAAAAGTCATAACAGCACAGCAATAATTATCTTATATTCATTATATATATTCACCTCTTTTGGATTTCTGTGTCAAAGGTCAAAACAAGGTCAACAGACCCAATGCAAATGTAGGTAACTGATTAAGGCTGTGTAGCAACATATAAGTGTAACCACTTGTATAAAAAATGAACGAGTATGGCTGTGCATATGTGTTAATTTAAAGCAAGCACGACCAATTATTATAAGTCTAAAGAGCCCTACAACCTATAATGTTCAGATTTTCTACAGGACTTTAATGCAAACTCACACTCAACTTAGTAGTTATCTCCTTTACAGCCTTTGCATGGCTACTTTTAGTACGATGGCATGCTTACTAAAACATCACTGATATTAACATACAGAGTGAGCTTTCTGCTTGACCTGAAAGAAACTGAGTGTATGGGAAATGAGAACTTACCTTGAGCTGGTGGTTGTGGTTGTCATAGCGATGCTTGTGTCTGTTTCTTTGCACCTTGGTCATAAGCATCCTTCCAGCACGAGGGTCCATGGCATGTACTTCCACAGTGTTTCCAAGGCAACGGGATATTTGGGGCTTACTGAGAAACCTCTTCCCAGGAGGACTAGGAAAAGTCACAAAATATATAAAATAAAAAAATCTGATTGGGACAGTTATGTAATGCAAGTTAACCTATTCTAACTATGATGGATTCTCACAGGAATAAAAACATTACCTCAGGAATTTCAATGATATGTTATCTCAGAAAATACAGTGGAGCTTAATGCCAGACAGAGGAGACAGTGCTGTCCTGACAATGCTGATAAAATAAGTTACTTTGTACAAATTAGGCTGCTTAGTTATGTCTGAAAAATTTGACTCGTTGCTGCTTGCAATTTACAGTAATTATTAATATACTGTAACCCAAAGATACATTGTCATTGATGATCAAGTTTAGTTAACCATTTGAATGGGCCCCATCAATAGCCATCTATCTATATGTTGCATATAATTATGGACCTAACTACATATCCAGACGCTTGTATTTTGGCCTGCAGGCTTAGTTAACTTAATATACACAATGAAATGTAGCTATTCTGTCTGACATTTCGAACGTGACCCATCCCATGCCATGCGTGCAGCGTTGGTCGCAATAGCCTTGGCTTACTAACCTTAAAGTATTGCAAAAATAATAATAAAAATAAAACAATTGCAAAAACAGCGCGTAAAATTCTAAATTTAAAGCAATGATTGTTCGAATTGCAATGTTGCTAGCTAGCTAGCTAGTTAGCCGCGATAGCCTGGCTACAGCAAGGCATGCATGCATGCTTTTCCTGCACATTACTATGTAATTTTGACACAATAAGTAGTCCACCAAGGCTCACATTAGAACTTATTTAAAGAAGTATATGATGCCCACCTTTTCCTCTCCATTTTTCCTATCGCTTTAGATTGCTAGTGTTATTGTCTTAGTTGAGGAATTCGTTTGGCTAACTTTAGCTAGCTAGGTTTGCTAGTTAAGCGTATTATTATGGATGTGTGAATCGACTGTTGTCAGCTGTCCCTCCTTTCTCGATGTCTAGACACTCGTTAGATCACTCCGCGACGTTGTATGTGTTTGTAACTGTAAGTTAACGTAGCAAATCGTCCGGGTGAAAACAATGGTAAACTAGTTCCAAAACATTGCTTTGTACCCAGGCCAAATTAAATTATCAAGTTTACGAAAGGTAATTAATGATGCTATATGGGGGAAAAGTTTAGTAGTAGAGATATCACTAAAACGTTATATATATATAGTATTACAATATTATTTACTTTAATACATAACATTATTTGTCTAGACGACAGAAATTATTTTATTTAGAAGGGGGGGTGGTATGACCTTCCTTGTACCATTATGATTCATCGCTCTGTGAGTCACCTTGGAATAGCAAGTTGCTTCAGTACCTGCACAATAACTATAGAGGGGGGAAATATACCCAAGTAATTATGTCAAGACAAAACAATAACCAATACAGTAAAGTGACACAAAGTACTTCTTTTTGGTTTATTACAATGATCATCCTGGTAATTTAACAACTAAGACACAGCCCAGATCCTTTAAATGACTTTTCCCACCATACCAAAATATTGGCAGGACAAGAGAAATAAGCAAGCAGAAAAAAAGGATACCCAGACTATGAGAATAAGAATTTCAAGGGAAAAAACATTAAGCACTCCTTTTCTAAACTCAACTATGGCATAACTGGAAGGTCTTATTAACAAAATGAGACATCATTATAATATTGATCTGGTTTATATTCGTCCCTCTCATCACCGAAACAAGAGACGTAATAAAAAGAATGATTATTGGATCTCTGACATAGAATGGTTTTGATAAAATGTCTCAGACCAGGAACTGAATAGTCCTGACAAATAATATTTATAGATAAAATATTATTATTTATTAAATAGACACACCGGTCTTTTTATCCCACTAAATGTTTGAGACATTTAAAAGAGACGACAAAGTTCAATTGTTCAGTGTAGATCAAATGTCCATGAATGTTACTTCAGAAGCTGTAGGGAAATGTTACTAGTCCAATCCAAACAGCATTGAGTGACCTGAGAAAATAAACTGGATTTAGTACAATTAGACAAGCATGCCAAGAGAATTCAATAAAATAGATGTTGCTTGCATTTGGAGTACCTTTGATTTAATCTTGTTGAGCATGCTTTACTCGTCACTCTTGAATTTGCCGTTGACATACGGCACATAATCCAAGAACAATCGCCAGTCTGTGAAGTGGACAAGCGCTACTCCTCCTACGGAACCCCACAATGCCATTGTTGGGATCCTGCATCAGGAAAAAGATGGTGTGCAACAGCAGACATCAATATATAGTATAACTATTCACAGAAAGAACAGGCCAAGCTCGCTCGTAAATATACTAGAAGCCCAACAGTCAGCAGCCTTAATTAAACACTATCCAGTCATTTGAATTTGAGATTAAACCAATACCACCTTTGGAATCTCTATGGATCACAAAGCAGTGTTTTCATGACAAGAGTATAATTACAACCTTTGAGATTCTCAATCTGATAAATTGCAAAAATCAAATTACCACTGCATTGCAAAATAGAAATAAGATGCTTGACAAAATTTAGACAACCTAAGTGGAGAATTATTTAAACTGCTGATGTTTATTCATCGTTGGCAGGTCAATTGTGTATAACAAATTAATACCTTTCCCCAGTATTGTGAAACTGACATGTATAATTAACTTTGTAAACACCCATCAATCAATCTTTATTGGCAACCTTCTACAGTTTACCTTCTTGAGTTCAACAGCTTATAATATCCATATTTCATCAAATCGTCTGTCTAGCAATAGCAGTTACAACAGGTGATACAATATCTAGGGTTTAAAAACTGGACTTTTCTTTTATACAAGTTAATCCAACTAAACATGGATGAGGAAAACCCTGAAGAATCATCAAAGGACTAATTATCAAATCAATTCTAACATGGACTGGCGAGTTATTGCCACACTGATATTGAAGGCAAGGACATTTCATATATTAGGAAAAATAGATGTTTTAAGTCTAGCTTAGCTATTTCTTAGTTGCTAACAGGTACTGCAATTAGCATCATGACCTCTCAACGAGTTAGCTTGGCACTATTGCTAGGCAGCCAAGGACAAGCTAGCCGACGAGCTAAATAACTATTGACATGTACGTTATTCACAGTTGTTAACGAACATCTGACAATAGAACATTGCATTACCATGACTTGGCGATGGCCACATACTTCTGACCGATTAATTTGCCCAGCATTTTGACTGCTTTTAGCTGTTGGACTAACGTTACCGCTGTGACTTCACTGCGCGCAACCGCATTATAGTGTTTCCGGTCGCAGCGACACTCCAGGTTGCGTACCCTCTACTGACGCCCCACTGGAACTGGCAGTGCCACTGACAAGACACAAAGGTATGCCACCGAGAAGCGAATATAAAGCATTCAGCCTTTCTTAAGCAAAAAGGGACTATGCTTTATTTCCGGTAAACGTCTAAATTTGCGTTTGAATCATATTCAATTTAGTTAGTAATAATAACGAATTATTTGTAGTCGATGAGCGCCCCCTCCTCATTCAAAGATTACTTACTATTCGTTGGTTGTGGTTCCAAATAATGTGTCTTTAAATCATATCTGGATTGGATCTAACTAATTTCTGTTAGTATTTTCATTGAGTAAACTAAAGAAAAGTTTAAAGACAACAATAGTCAATTAAATTAACAATACTGTTTTCAACCCTTTATTACAATGTTGTTTTTTAGGTATACAAGCTCAAAAAGAAAGACATTGAAAAAAGGTATATTTCTGTTATTAAAAATGGCACATTTATTGCTACATTACTGTTATATACACGACAGTTCTCAATATCTACTTTATATGTAAAAAAATAGGAAACTGGAGGCACTTTGAGGACATACATAAATGCTGTCCCCAATGTAAGAGTGAGACCAAAGACCTGTAGCAGTGTGTCTGTTGAAGGGGGCCGAGAAGGGCTGACTTAAAGCTCCCCTTGGCAAATAACTAATTGTGCATATTGATAAGTCCATTTTTAAAAGATTCAATATTCAAATTTCTTGATGAGAAAAATAAATGAATAGCCTAGTAAAAATTTTATGTTTAAGATATAAGTTCACTAAACATAATACACAGTAAAAAAAAAAAAAAAAAAGTTTTAAATATGGTATAACAAATATAGATGAGTTTTTTTCTATGGGGACATTCATTGTTCCATTGAAAAAGGGTGAAATGGGAAGGTCAATAAAATACTGTCCCATATCAGTATGCAATGAAAATACTGATAAGTTGGTCGTGTATTGGGTAATCTGTGAGCCAGTGAGCAAAGTGATCATTCATATCTTGGAAAAAGGCCCATCTTTAAACTACAAATAATTTTTCTAGTAGGGAAAACCAAATCTTTTTTTTAAACATTACAGATGCAAGGACCTCCATCATTCAACAGTAAAGTATTCAGGCACTAGTGAGTTACCACTATCACAATACTGCTAAAGTCAGTCAGTCAGTCAGGAAATTTACTTAAAGGCCACCCGTAATGATTAATTTTCATGCATCTTGAGTTATAAAATAGATAAGATTAACTTACTTTTAAACAACACAAAGTAAGTATCAGGTAATCAGAGATTAGTGGCTCTATAATGACAGCGTTTTTATTTAAAAGAAAAATATTAGCTGGAGATAATTCTTCATTGTGTTCAAGAAAACCTAAATACCTGTTCACGACTCAGTTTTACACCCCCAACTACAATGTGTTCATTTGACAGGTATGATGTATTGGTAGAAAATGTACACTATTTAAAGAAACAGACCTTCTCCAAAATGACCTATATCGCTGAAAGATTTGGTGAGTTTGGGACCAGAATTGTTTAACATTTTTCGCATTTTTAACAACTTAGCACCTGGCACTTAATGCTAAATGTGTTCAAAAATAATAAATTTGGGATGAAGAGACACACCTCATTTTGTTCCTGGCATCTAAAAGTGAGAAGTATCTAACATTTACCCAATATAAACAAAATGAAAACAAACAATTCAAATGTAAAAACTCATACAGCTATCTTACAAGTAGAAAATATAATTAAAAAATAACAAATAATGATAAATCACTTCTACAAAAAAGGAGGATCCTTACAACAGGCTTCGTAATTGTTCAGGGGAAAACATCAAAGAAATCTCTGCAATACAGAGTCACAATATCAACGTCAGTCGACAGCAATTGGGTCCATTCATCACAAAAAAAGGTAGGACACTTGAGACTCATTCCCTCGATCAGTCTTCTCAGCTACCTTTTCCTCTGTATTCGGCTGACTGTAGCCTTCAGTCCTCCATAGTTTTAAAATCACGATTAACATGGACATCAAGGCGTTCCCAGCTGCCTGAAAAATGTCATTTGTAAGATGTAAGAAGGTAATAAGAGCTGAAGACTGGCTGAGCTGGTGGTAGAGGAATCCTACCGACATGTTCACTAGCCTGGTTGGTGTGTAGGCTGAAGGTAAACGGCTCAAACGTTTGGGGAAATGTAGGCAGTGTTGGCGGGCAGGCCAAGTTCCTGTGCATTCCATTGATAAAGATTGAGATGACCATGACCATGAGATTCTTCATCGACGTGGCTGAAGCGTGAAGGTGAGGTATTCCTCCCTGGTAGTCTTTCCACTCCACGCCAATGGCAGTGAAATTAACAGGTAGAAACATTTACCAATGAAAGGCTTAGGAGACCAACGCGCATATCAAAATAAAAATAATGACAAATTTACCGCACACATACATATCTTTATGTAGGTCTGTGAAAAGGGATCGCTTTTAGATGGGCATGACAACTGATCTACAGCTCAATGAACATTGCACAAATTCATATCACCAGAATACCAGCAGGAGGTGCTACTGGCGCCAACTCATTTCAATACAGGTGGTGGAGATGAACGTCCAAAAATGAAAGACTCCATCTTGCCCAAGCCATATCAAACATATGCATTAACTCAGGCACATCTTCAAATATAGATATTTAAACAGATTATGATGATGTCACCTTTACTAAATGATAGTAAGACCTCCTTTTCTCAGATGGGAATGGCAAAAGACTATCCAAAAACACAATATCCTAGTTCTGCTCACATGAGCACTTGATCCAAAAATACTATTTGATCCAAACAAAATTTGCTCCAAACAAAATTTGCTCCCAACATGTAAAGCAACTTCGTAATATAACGTCTTACAAAAACATGACCATAAAATCATTGTGTTAAATTTCCACTGTCTATTCACTGGTCTCTTGAGCGTCTTTATTGTAAAGATTCATCCAATAAATGTGCGCACACGTTTGCTCCTCTCATGTTCAGGAATGTGGCCACTGGGTTTAGTCAGGTGTGTGTGTGTGTGTAGGGGTGTGTGTGTGTGTACATAAATGTGATTCTCCGTGCACATAAATGCACATTTGTGGATTGACACACTGAGATGCATGATAGGAGATTTAAGGCCACATCTTCTAAGGGCTGTACAATCAACAGGATCTGAAGCTGAAAAGAAAAAAGGGAGAGAAAATTAGATTCCCTTCCATGACATATTACATCACACCGTCGTCATGTAACAAGGCTCAGCAACAGTGGTGAGAAGTAGATCTTTTGTAATAACATTTTCAACTCACCTCGGCATTACATATGGCTCACTGGGTTGTGTCCATCGCCTCCTAAACCTGGGTGACCCCCACCCAGTTGCATCTGGGAGTCCACCCCAGAGACCTTCTCCTCCTCTCGCCGTTTCAGACAGGCAGCCTTGGGGTTCAGGTTACGCTCTTAGAGAAAGAGAATGGCTCTTGTTAGATGTATAAAAAAAGCAGCAATTTCAGATCGTCAGCTTTGGCAAATCCTTTAGGGAAACCAAGGTGATATGATGCTAAGTAAGAACATATTCAGACTCGAGACACATTTTAGAAATGTAGGGATGCAAAGGAAGGAGAAAGCAAAAGCAAGGTGAGCAGGACAAAATGAGCAGGACAGGGGGACAAGACAGCTGGTTAAGACAGAAAAGCAGGAACACGTTTCCTCCCCTCCATTCTTTCCCACTTTCATTCCTAATCTACATTTTACATGAGTGGGGGAAAAAGCAGCAGAGAAACAGTAATTCAAGTGCAGCGGTAGATGAACAGACCCTCCTGTAGATTGTTGAGTAATGCTGAGAGGTTGAAGGCGGCAGTCTTCGACTGGTCTGTTATGGTGAGATAGTTTGACGTTTTGGGGTGGTTCAGACTGGCACTGAGCGCATCCACTGTGTGGGCCAACCTACCTCGCACCTGCTTCTCCAGCCCCATTATGACCTGGACAGCCTGCTGCAGGATGATGAGCTTGGTCTGGGCCTTGTCGCTCCGCATGTGGACCTGAACCATCCTGCCAAGCTCTCGGAAGGCCTCGTTTATGTCCCGCACGCGCACCCTCTCCCTAGCGTTGTTGGCTACGCGGCGCTCGCGTTCCCTTTGCTCCTTTTCTTCAGCTGTGAGGTTCTCATCAGCCACCGAGGCAATGCTGCAACTGCTGCCAGGAAGAAAGGGGGTTTGGAAGGGCAGGTTAACGCACTCCATCCACCACCCGCTTCAACCATACTTTGATCCTGATTCTGTATCTATGAATCTATGTATGTATTTACTTCTTCTCTGGTAAATGTAGGACTAATATTTCGGGAAAGCACAACTTGTCCACACAATTATTTCTATGCTTCCTAGTCTTTGAACACTATAAGTGACACAGATCCTACATCAGCACCAAACCCAAGCTGGGCTATTTTAGGATGATGCCAGTGGTATAAAAGCGTCGCGGTGCTGGAGAGAGCGGAGGGGAGGAAACCACAGACTCCTTTTTCTTGTGTCTTTACGGCTGTGATGAATACATATCATTTGCAAATGTGGAATCAAATATTTCTGTATTGTAGAGAACCAAAACAGACCAGCAGAAAAACCTACTTCTAGACCTCTTTTTTTATATGAAAATTAAAACTGAAATGTAATTTGAGTGATTCATACTTAAAATTTGGAATTCAGATCTGATCAGTATTTGCTGCTCATTGAGGTCCAGGGTGGGAATCGAGGGCTGAGGAGAAGTAAGAAATGACAGAGAGTGGAAGAAAGTAGCAAGACCCTCTGCCAGCTATGGACCACACACACACACAACGCTACAGAGAGAAAGCTGAGGGGAGACAGAGTGGAAGTCCATGTTAAATACATCAGAGCTAGTAGATGTATTTATTGTATGAAAAGGAAGCTGAGGTCACTGTTGCCATCTGCAAAAGGAAAATGAGAGGCGGTGCACGGGGAGGAATGAGGAAATGGAGAGAGTACTGAACACTGCACAACAGAAGCCGGTAAATCAAAGGTTAATTACTGACACATGCAACACTGACAAACAACAATAAGAGACAGAAGGAAGGGGAGGGTAGTAGGTTAATGCACATTAACAGGATAAGGGCCTTTAAGTCGTAAACGGAGCGCAAATCGGGAAATGTCAGTACTGAGACATGAAATGCTAATTAGAAAAGGGATTTGAAGTCGAAGGAAAATAGCCATGTCATTATATAGTATAACAACATAAATAATGGGTTATGTCAGGTTGGAGATTAATATGTTGCTAGCACAAGACATGTTAACAAGTGAATAAGGGTTGCATAGTGACATTGCTAGAAGCAAATTAATAAAATGATAGGTGTAATGTTAATACAGTAAAGGCCACGGCAGAGAGACATGTAGCATCTTCACAGTGGAAACAGAAAGCCAAACGACAAAGACCAGGCAACACATACCACCTTCGAACAGACTGCGGGTCTGACGGGTTGTATGCGTGGCCACAGAAGCAAAGCCTTATAGAATGAACCGGGGGAGGGGCCACTGTCCAAAACATGCTTATGCGGCTTCATTTTAGTGTCCCTTTTCCTACCTTGTGCATAAATCAAACAGATATTTGTTTGATAAAAAAAAATACAAATAAAACACTTTGCATGCAACTCTATAAAGGCAAAAAAAAACAACTATATTCTTGTCACCATTTTAAGGATACCTAGGCCCATAGATAGTGGATATCTATGCCCTGACCTTCAAGGAAGAAGGGGAGAAAAGATGAAGCCTTGTAAGGGTTTTGGAACGCTCAGGGACCCTCCCCGTACTCCTCTTTCTTTGGCCCTGGACCCCCACTGACCTCTGACTTGCTGCTCCAGGTTGAGTATAACGTTAACGGCCTGGTGCAGTATGAGCAGTTTGGTCTGGGGTTTCTCATTGCTCATGTGGAGCTGACACATGCGGCCCAATTCCTTAAACGCCTCGTTGATGTCTCGCACGCGCAGGCGCTCGCGGGCGTTGTTCGCCACCCTCCGCTCTTTCTCCCGCTCAGCCTTCACCTCCACGGGCAGATCCTCATCATCTTCATCCTCATCCTCCCTACTGGTGAGGAGTTAACCAACATGTCAGAGCAAGTGGGTGGGATTGGTATAAAGGGGACAACAGCAGGGGTGTGGTTGCTTAAGAATGCCATTCTAGGCTAGTGTTTCATTCTGACTTACCCCTGCTATTTTTCTTTAATCTTAACAGAAGAAAACCACTCTTGACTACTGGGCACATTACACCTTCAAATTATGAAATACAACTATTGATTGGTTCTTGATGTACTTAACTTATTTCTAACAAAACCCCACCTTACCAAAAATACTTACAGTCTGTTAACCTTGGAGCCAGTACAATCATACAATTGAAGCAACAGTTACTGTTATTTTTTTTGCTGGCGCTGTTTTATGATAGTGGGTAGGAGAGTTTTTATGTATTGAAATGATCCTCCGTGACCTACATAAAAACCATTTCTAGTACTATACCAACACTCCTTCCTAGTACCTTACTTACATGTCATTTGCGTCGCTTGTAATGCTCCTACAGTTATGCTTAAAATACCTCTGTTCTAATGCAATACAGTACAGCTATTTTGCATTTCTATTTCCGACCACCCCCGTATAAGGTGTGTGGCCTCTGTGATTAGATGCAGACTTACTCTCCTCCCTGGTCTGATAGGCTAGAAGAGAAGGTCTGGAAGGAGAATGTCTCTCTGAAAACAATGTGACAGGGAGGGCAGATATGACAACACTGCTACACACCTACACAGATCATGGGGTTGCCGTTCTAAGTAAGCAAAACCTGTTAATTCCATAGCGTAAAATGTTTAAGCGCGTCTCCCATTTCTCCTTTTTTATATAACTACTAACGTTTCATCTGCTCCTTCGGAATAAATTATCACAGACATTAATTTAGTAATAAGTGTCCCTAGTCTAATCAACATAAACGCAAAGGCAGTGACATCGGTTATAAGGTTGCAAAAGCCGTGTGACGTGAAACTTGCAAGTGGTCGTGTGAGTGAGTATTGTGTTTTGGTCTGGCATGTTGGGAAAGTTTCGTGCACCTTGTTCGAGTGCGGGCCTTCAAATCTTTTTTCTCGTCGTCTGACTTGTCAGCCGAGGACGAGTTCTCGTCGTCGTCGTCCTTATCCTCTCGTTTGACATCGGAGCCACTGGAAGAGTGAGTGGAGCGGGCAACGCCACCAGGCAAATCTAAAAACAGAATTGAATGATGGAACATGATCAGCGTAATGAGCATAAAAACATCCAATGACCAAACGGGAAACTTTTGACACATCAGGCGAGACAACAAGTCAGGAAAAGATTTGTCAGGAAACGTTCTCAAATGTTCTAAAAATAAAAAGGGCTTTATTGACTCACTGGTGAAGCCTTCAGACTGCAGACCGCCACTAGAGGGCACCCCAGACGAGTCCTCATGGTGATTAGCACCCTACAGGACAACACCACCAACGCTTAACACAACTAAACCTGACATTTATTAAATTGATGTCTAATACATATTGTGTGTGTGTAGCCAGGAGTTATTAGTACAACAAACGGCATAACGAGGAGGCCGCGTTGTCGCAGTCATCAGTAATCACAGAGTCCTGTTCACTCTGGACCCTGGATTTGGCATGCCCACCGTTATATCCCTCACCAGTCCAGGGAGGCGGCTTGCCAATCCCAGTCCTGCGCTGTTGAATGCCTGCGCCAGCCCTCCTATGCCAGACGCCAGAAGGCTGTGCATGTCGGCGAGCCCTGGGCCACCCTGACCACCAGCATGACGCTGCAGAACATGGATGGCCTCTTCCAGACGATCCTCCATTTTGTTCTGTCGTGCAGGGGAAAGATTAGACGATTGAGGAGGGAAAACCGGTTCATTTGGATAAATATGAATTTTCATCGTCCACCTTCCTTACACATGCCATTTCTCTTTTTCTATACAACAAAGAGAAGCTGCTTTCAAACGTGGAATATTGTCGGTGTGGACGTACCAGTGCCTGGTGTCCTCCCTCAAAGTTTGGAGAGGGTGTGGCCTGTCCAGAGGACCTGGTCCACTGGGAGGCTGAGCCTTCAGAAGAGACAAAGACAACAGTGATCAGAGGCCCAGCAGAGTGAAAAGGCATTCATGAACGCTTTAGATATTTGATATTTAGGAAGGGGCAGAGGGGAAACTCAAGTAGCTAGCAGTGGGTGGAGTTTTTCTACTCAGCTTTTCCCACTGCAATGCATTTTTACTGTTCCTTTGGCCCAATAGGTGGAGCCATAATCACATTTGTGTGTCTTGGGAGATGCAATCGGGACCGTTCTAGTCTCTGTAGATTCAGACCCAGAGCATGCTGGAGGGGGGCTGCAGAGTTAACATTGACAGCACACTGTGTTCGACCACCCACCTGACAGGGCCTGGGGAGAGCCAACGGGAGTGGACGGAGACGGGGGGAAGGCGGTGTTACTGTTCTGGTCCGAGGGATAGATCTACACCAAAACAAACATGGCAACATAGTGATTCAGACCCCCGAGGTGCTTGAAAGGGCATCCAGCAGACAGTTTGATGACCGTTCTCGTGTCAGTGGGCACGACTACGGTTTGGTCTGAAGTGGGGGTAAATACAG
>JAVQIZ010180619.1:0-12030 GCA_036023535.2 Galaxias brevipinnis
AAACTCTGTGCCTACAGGGGGCGAAACAGTCCTTAAACTACAAACTCTGTGCCTGCAGGGGGCGACACAGTCCTTTAAACTACAAACTCTGTGCCTGCAGGGGGCGACACAGTCCTTTAAACTACAAACTCTGTGCCTACAGGGGGCGAAACAGTCCTTTAAACTACAAACTCTGTGCCTGCAGGGGGCGACACAGTCCTTTAAACTACAAACTCTGTGCCTGCAGGGGGCGACACACTCCCTTGAACTACAAACTCTGTGTCTGCAGGATCATAGTTCAGAGAAGTGACCCTTTCTCTGTGGGTCACATTTAACACACTCATTTGAATAGTATTTGACCCACTAATTTGAATAATATTTGACCCACTCATTTGAATAGTATTTGACCCACTAATTTGAATAGTATTTGACCCACTCATTTGAATAGTATTTAACACACTCCTTTGAACAGTATTTGACACACTCATTTGAATAGTATTTTTGGGGCTCACCTGTCACGTTGATCTTGACCTCCAGGTAATGGTCTTGATTGACAGGGACCGTTGACCTCTTGGTGACCACACCACTCTTGACAGTTTTGGGCATCACGGCGCCCCCGCTGCCTGAGTCACTGCTCCCACTAGGCCAACGCTGACGGGGCTGGGAGGAGCCACCTCCTCCTCCGCCGCCAGGCCCCGCCCCTTTCTCCGCCGGCATCCGCAGGAAGTCCCTGACCAGCTGGAGCCAATCGAAGATGAGGAACACTCGGAGGTTGTTGAGGACGACAGTGAAACAGGAAGAGTCACGCGTGGACCTGCAGGAGGACAAGATAACTATAATTAACCTATAGCTTATTATGGAGACATTTCTCCTATTTAAGGGCTATTCAAAGGCAAAGACCCGGTTGGTGTCCGTCTTAGAGGGTAAGGGTGAGGGTTAGTACCTGTAGTGCAGTTCCAGCTGCAGAGAGGCCCGGTTGGTGCCGGTCTTGGAGGGCTGGAGGATGCAGTCAAACACATTGTGCTTGGCCTTGGTGCCGTCTCCGCGGCGATCATTGCCAGGGCTGGCGTAGCGACTGTCGTATGCCAACAGGGAGTGCGAAACCAGGTTAACGGACTTGGAGCCGCTTGAGAAGCTCTCGAAAAGCAGCTTGGACTTCATGAAATCAAACCTTTAGGAGAGACAGGAGGGGGGAAATAGGAAAAATTCATCTCTGTTTGTCCTAATTTATTTTACAATGCATTTTGAAATATTATTTCAATACCACATTCAAAACAGTCAGAAGAGATAAAAAAAAAAATGACACTGAAAATAGAATACAAAATAACCAACTAAATAAAATAATTTAAACAAATATCTCTGAAGCATAATGGCAAGAGGAAGTGCTTATGTATGCAACAAAATTCACTTTCTGCAAAACACCACCCCTAAAGTGACTATCAATGATAACAAAGACGTTTTGTTCACAAAGAGACCCACCTGGCTAGCGAGCGTTTGTGTCCTGTGGTTCTGGGACTGTCCAGCAGCTCCAAACGGACGTCCATCATGTCCACCAGCAGGGAGAGGCTGGTATACACATCTCCACTCAACACAGTCTGGCAGAGGAGACAGACACTCTAATATGAAACAGTGGCTACTCCACGTATACATGGTAAATGTAAAAGCGAGACATTGTTGTTACTGACACAGATACGAGGTCGAATTTAATGTTCCGTAGTTTTACATTTTGTTAAGTCGGCAGCATCGCAACAATAGGTTCAAAAGTGTATCTGCTCACTTTGAATGACCCATGCCAGCCGGTACTACTGGCTTACAGCCATTGTGCTATGCTAGGCTACATTTACCTACATACCTAAATAACTCATTATTGGACGTACAATCATAACATTGATATCGATCATCTCGTCTGACTATAGCTAAGTAGGAACATATCTATTTTCCCCAAAAGTTTAACTATTCCTTTAAAAGGTGAATGTGATGTCTTGCATAGCTGCTGTATTAAAAGGTGAAAGGTGAATGTGTCAATATTGCCGGTGGTGTTGCTGCTTACATAGCTTCTGGGGTAGGGTTAAAGGTGAAAGGTGAGGGGCTTACATAGCTGCTGGGGTCCTGCAGGTTGTATGGCCGGAGGAACTCCTCCACGGGCTCCCCCAGATTGTGGTCCAGGAGGCCCCTGATGAGCTGGTAGCGCTCCAGGTCCAGGGAGCAGTGCACCGACGACAGGCTGCCGTGGATGGACATGTCGGGCACAGAGTGGCTCAACGCACTGCAGGGAGAGGGAGAGTCACACACACACACACACACACACACACACACACCAGGAGAGAGTAGCTCACACACACACACACATACACACCGCACACAATCACATGCACAGTGAGGTTGAGTCTCACAGTGAGGGTGGGAGTTGAAAGGTGAACACTTTCCTTCAAATCTCTAAAGGTAATGTAAAAAAAAAAGAGAACATTTTAAAGAGGACTCACTTATCCAGGTTGCGCTCCACTTTGAGTTTGAGGCGGCAGCGTTCCTTCAGCAGGTTGTCTCCGGTGCGTCGGACAGAGTAGGAGGGGAACAGGAGGTCCGAGTCGGCCAGCTTCCCACCGCCATCCCGGGGCTGAGGGGGAAGACGCTCCGCCGCAAAGATGTCCATCTCCTGGAGGTCCAGGGCGATGCAGTCCAGGAGACACACATGGTCCTCTGAGGAAGAGGACACACACCAAGTTAATATGTGACGTATAGAGAAACAAAAACTATCAACTAGGAGGAGGGGTAGACCAGAGGCACCAGAGGGTCCTTTAGCCAAAATGACAATGAACTAGGAGGGCTGGGTTACAAAAAGATAGTCATTTTAAAAAAAATGTTTTATTTAAATGTGGTGAGAATGTGGCTGCATATCCATCACTTTAATGTGTGAGTAGATTCTGAACAATGATTTAACCAGAACACTTCAGCATTATTGTTCCATAAAACCAATCAATTAAAATTTAAGCAAGATTACTAATTGAACATTCAACACAAGAACGACAACCATCACACATGTCTCCATCTTTTTCAGGAAACACACCATATCTTAAGCTAATAACATAGACATATAGAGCGTTTGGATCCAGCAGGTTATCTGGTAGGACAAGAGAGTCCCTTACCCAGACAGTGGGGCTGGTCGTCCTCAGGGAACCTCCCCGCCACGGGGGGCTGTGGTCGCCCTAAGGAGAACCCTGAAGAGGAGGTGATCGTGGAGGGCATGGAGGAGGAGGCTTTGGGGTTCTCAGATGGCTCCTCTGCACCACTGGGCTCTGCAGCAGGAGGAGGAGGAGGTGGAGGAGGCTGGGCGCTCCTCATACGATCCTGTATGTGTGTATGTGTGTGTGTGTGTGGAGAGGGGGGAGGGGGCGGTGGGATAGGAGGTGGGGGACAGGACACGCGGATGTTTACTGGTGAATAAAAGACTTGTACATACACTGTGCAAAGACTTTCACATGTACAAAAAACAAGAGAAGGAAATTCAGATCAAATCTTGCTCAACTAACAGCCGAGACCAACAGTGTTTCAATCTGTGGTCAGCATTGCTTACTGCTACTAAATATGTATACATTTACAGACAAAACCCCTGATGATGTTCAAGCACAATGCAGAAGAGCACAGAAAGAAGAAGACACAGCATCACCACACTAACACACAGCATCTCCACGTTGAATAAGAGAGAGAGAGAGAGAGCACTTCAAACCAAGACGCCATGATGGAGTACCTTATAGTGGGAGGGGTCCTTGTAGGAATTTGCATGCAATAGCAAATTCTTCACAGACGACACAAAAGGTTGATAAAGAGCTAAACTAATGCAGCAAAACGTCTACAGTCTGTCATCACACTACCACTCAACTAAAACCTTACAACAATCTACAGAAGAATACATGATATTAATATTAAGACAGAGAATCGAGTTACCAAAACTGAGAAGGTGAATATCATGCTAAATACAATATCAAATGATAATAGCATAGGGTTATGGTTAGGGTTTAGGGGTTAAGGGGGGGTCACAGGGTGCAGAAGGTGGCAGCGTGCCAGCGGGACTCACCAGTGAGGGGAAAAAGGTGTGAGCCATGGTAAGTTTCTCTACCTTGTCTCGGAGGGAGAAGGTGCCATGGGAGCCGGCAGGCAGGAAGACGTTGCGGACCCTCAGCTGGCCCAGGTTAGCCACAATGAGGCGGGGCGAGCGGGAGCTCTCTGGGATCAGAAGCACGGGGGCGCCCGCCTCGATGTCCAGGAGCACCCGGGACGCCCTCTGGGGGCGCTCACGCACCTGTACGGGGGGAACAGGGGGGGTGGGGTTAGGGGTTTAGTTATGTGACTGACCCCAGGCCCCGCCCTATCTACAGCAGCTCACTTATTGGTCTAAGGAGATATCATGACACACCAGACATCACACAGACTATTGTTACCATGGTGACTCTTACAGATGTTTATCAAACATTCAACAATCTATGCCTTTATAAAACTTTGCTTTGTGTTCTAAACAAGGGATTGGATTTAGTTGCCTCTTCCCCCAACCCCTCTTTCTCTCTCACTCCCCCTTTCTCTCTCCCTCTCTCTCACTGCCTCGCTCTGTAGCCAGTCATCCATCCTCCACTGACCGCCTGGCCCTCCATGGCCGCCCTCTGCCTGCCTAGGACGTCCTGCAGCTGGGTGAAGTGTTGGATGAAGGCCACCACCTCGAACTGGAAGCGCTGGGTGTGGACGTACTGCACCGAGGCCATCTGCAGGGACACCTTGACGTCACACTCACGCTGCAGGTCAGGGTCCGCTGCGCCGTACCTGAAACCATGGCAACAGACCATAGTCAATAGGGCTCGCTAGCTAGCTAGCTGCTTATGTTGTGATGACAGTGAATGATGATGACTAATATTTGTATACAAATAGCGGCTGGTTGCATATTTTAGAGATGTCTATGATACAAAAGGCAAGTAGGCCTTGTTGATTATCGCTGTATTGATGAGATTATTAACTTTGTCAAGTCTTATTTAGTTTTGGATTACAAACTACCAGTGTCTCGACATGATTTTCAGTTTCTAAGTAAAAAAATATCAGTGTCTTTAAGTCGACTGATTAAAGTATGAATGACTAGAGTTGTGCTCCTGTTTACTTGTGGATGTTAAAGACGAGGGCCTCTCCTCCTCGCGTGGTGAACCGTTCTCTGTACAGCTCGCCGTGTCGAGTGAGGTCACTCAGAGACAGACTACCCAGACTGCCTTGCAGCGCCAGGTCCCCCTCTGCAACACAGCACACAGGGTGGCACAGTCACAGAACCGCATTTAAACTGTCATCCATGCAGTTGCAGAGTGAAACATTGTTTAGGGTTCCTGTATTTGTTTTTACTAACCAAGCATCTCTAAATGAGCGGACAATTTGGATACGCTGGCTTTGGCGAGCTCGTTGGTTTTCTTGTTCAGTATCAGGGACAGAGAGTGGACCTATGGAAGAAACAGCAGACAGTGTTCAGCCATGGGAACAAAACAGAAATACAGACAGACAGAAACCTGAGGCTACAAAAGCACAACAAATTCCTACACTCAAAATGTACATCCTGTTACCGTGCAACTATAATGTAATGTAATATAACTAATTGTAATCATTGATAAAAGAGATATTTTTTAAGTTTCTTATAATATGCACTGTACTGAATAATCATACTGTTACAGCGACATTCTAATAAATACAACAGGACAAGTTACGTTCCATTGCTAGAATAAAATGAAGGTGTCATTTAGAACAGAAAGGAAAGTTATTTCATTAAAATGCATCCCACTGTCTGAGTGTAGTAAATGGTAAATGGTAAACGGACTGCATTTATATAGCGCTTTTCAACCAGAATGGAACAAAGCGCTTTACAATGTTGCCTCTCATTCACCCATTCACTCACACACCGATGGTGGCAGAGCTGCCATGCAAGATGCTTGTCTCAACATCGGAAAGTCCTTTCCTGTATTTCTGAGCTGTTAGTTGAAAAGAGGCCTGGAGCGTGCTTATGATTATTATTATTATTATTACCTTGAGGTCTAGCTTGGTATTGAATTCCTCGTCGTCCTCCTCCTCCTCCTCCTCCTCCACTATGTCAGGGTACAGCCCGTCCAGATGGTGGGTGTCTGGGTGGTAGAGGGGGGACCCCCCACTTGCCGCCCGCACCCCGTGGTTGTTGGCCGTGGAGCCGATCCCAAAGAAGTCCAGGATGACCACCCAGGTCTGCAGCGTGATCAGCACGTCCAGGCAGTTAAAGTCCACGTCCACTGAGCGGCCCACGCTGCAGTACCGCGTCCTGAACTCTGGGTGACGCCGGTCCACCAGCAGCACGTTGACGTGCACCAAAGTATCGTCAAATTCGGCGGGTGGCGGGGCCTGGGCGGGGCGCGGGGAGGGTGTGTCACGACTTGGGGAGGGCGGGGGCGTGCTGGGGCAGGCAGGGGCCTTCTGGCTCTTCCTGCTGGCTCCTCCCGGCGCGTGGTTGCCGTGCCTCTGGTACAGCTGGAACACGTTCTGCGCCTCCTCCATGTGTGCTGGTAAGGAGCGCGGCATGTCGGGGCACTGCGCGTTGGAGGACGACGGGCAGCTCTGGGACAGGTACTCCTTGGGCCTGAAGGTGGAGGCTTTGGGGGCACCGCGCGAAACCATCAGGTGCTTGTACTTGGAGTCCGGGTTGGGCTCCAGCAGGTCCTCCATCAGCAGCGAGCGCAGGGTGAGCTGCACGCTCTGGCACTGAGGGTGGTCCCGCGTGAACTCTCCCTCCAGGTCTTGGAAGCGCAGGCTGACCAGCCCCTGGGAGCCCTGGCTCAGGTCAGCACTCAGCTGCACCTGCAGCTCGGCAACACAGAAACTCACCCTGACCTGAGTGAAGGAGGGCATGTGGAGGGCGGAGGGGCTGTGGGCCTGCAGCGGCACGGGGCTGGAGAGGGACAGGGAGTGGGACAGGGAGGACAGGCTCATGTGGGGAGGGTCCCGGGCAAACAGCCCCCCCTGTGGGTCGGGGAAGCGGTGTGGTTTGGTGGTAGAGGGCGTGGGGGGCGGTGGGGTGGGGGGCTCGCTGGGGGTCACTCTCTGCTCCTCCATGAAGGACAGGTTGTCCAGAGTCTGCAGGACCTGCTCGTACACTGGCTTAGCAAGGAACACCTGTTACAAGACCCAGACAGAACATATGCATTAACACAACCTATCGTCAGAACATATGCATTAACACAACTTATGGTCAGAACATATGCATTAAGACAACCTACAGTCAGAACATATGCATTAACACAACCTATAAGAACTTATATGTATTAACACAACCTATAGTCAGAACATACGCATTCAGTACATACGCATACAGTCAGAAGAAATGCATTAACATATGCATATGCATTAAGACAACCTATAGTCAGCTTTAAACTGAAGACTGCAAAAAAATTGCAATTTTGATAAATTATTAAATTGATTACATTGGGAACTTAAAAGAAGTACTTGAACAAAATATTGAAAAAAAGTAGTGCCAATCACTTGTAGACTTACATAGGTACACACATCACAGTCATATGGAACTATTTCACAACAATATTATATAATAAATGAATTAAGTGCCTTAAAAACTGCAGTGCTTTCCCTTCCCTTTCCCTACCTTAACAGGATTGACGCTTTATAACGGAATAAAGGGACTTCAAGATAAGAGTTATTTTTCTTCCTACCTGAACAGGATTGACAAACTTCCCCTCGACCCTGAGCAGTCCTGAACTCTCAAAGGGCTCGTCCAAGGTGAGGAAGGTGAAACGAGTGTCTTCATCAGTGGAGACTTTCTCCAGAGTGAACTGGATCGTAGTGTCCTTCAGAATATGGAAGGCTGGCAAAGAGGGAGGGGAAAAGATTATCTCAAGTTTAGGGAATTCCTTATAATAAATTATTTTAGAAATAAAGACACATAATATTATAAAAAATTACGCATGAGTGCAAACTGGAAATTGAAAACAATAATAGAAAATACAATGACTTGTAGACATTTCTATTTTGTAGAAAGATACAGCAAATAAAGACTTTTATTTGGATAAAAACTATAAAAAATTCTTAAATGTTTCTGCAAAAGTGAGCTATTAGCAACGTTATACTTTAGTGGGAAAATTACCAATACACTGAATAATGTTAAAGTCTATTTTAAATAGAATGTCTGCTCACCTTTTCCACGGCTGAGGTATTCAAAAAAATCATGTCGTGTAAACTGAGGCTCTTCCTGATGAAGGCCCCCGCTGTAGGAGGGGGACGTTTTGGAGCCAGAGAAATCGTTTCTAGGGGGCTTCCTCCAAATCAGGTGGCTGGTGTTCAGCGAGTACAAGCGGATGTCTTTCACCAGCACCTGTAACCGCTCACCCTCCGAATCCTGCCCGGCAACAAAGTTCTGAATGGTGATGCTTCCTAGGTGACCGACCAGAAGCTCCGGGTGTCCGGGCTTACGCGGGATGGAAACCACGGGAGACTCAATGCTGACGTTGAGCGTCAGTTTGACCAGGAACGAGTCTAAGGCGGCCGGCTCTTCTTCTATGGTCAGGTCCTCCTCATCCTCATAGGAGTAAGGCCAGTTGCTCTGGCTCTGACCCCGTGACCTCCGGGAGGGCGTCTCAAACAGGGACACCATGCCGCTGTACTCGGCTGTCTTGGAGGCCAGCACCGTGGACACTTTTGTGGCGGCCGTCCTCAGCATGGAGCGGAAGTTGTCCTCCACCTCGTTAGCGGACAGACTGAGCTCTCTCAGGAACTTGGCCGAGTGGTTGTAGTGCAGCGACGCCATCTGGAGCTGCAGGGAACACTCGCCCTGGGATTTCTCCAGCAGCCGGAAGCTCAAGGCCTCCGATGGAGAGACTCCGGCAAAGAAGGCCATGCCTCTGGCCGCGGCGGCGCCCTCCTCTTCCTCATCTTCCTCCACGTTCCCAATGCTGACCACAAACTGGCTGCGACCCTCCTGGGTGAGGTCCACCAGCTGCAGGGAGCCCAGGGAGCCGTTCACGTCCAGACGACTGCCCATGGACACGTTTACCTTGGTGCCCGTCACGCTCGCCGTGGCGATCTTCATCCCCCTCTTCTCCCCGCCCAGCGCCGTTCCCGTGGAGACAGTGCGTAGCAGCAGCAGGTTGAGGCGGTGGATCTCCACAGTCAGCTCTTTGTTGTGGTCGTAGGTGGACTGGTAGTTCTCCTGCTCCTCTCCGCCGGGCGGCCCCGCCACAGGCTGCTGCAGCTGGGGGGATGGGGGCCAAGCAGCCTCCTCCTTAGGGAAGGACTTCTGGAGGAACTTCAGCAGCTCTACCATGGTCTCCGGGTTCAGGATGATGTCCAGGTTGTTGACCTGCATGCTGGTGACCTGCAGGGAGCTGTCCAGGTTCATAGAGGGGCAGTCGGAGCTGACAAACTGATACTCCAGCTTGATGAGGGCCTCCTGGTCCCGGAAGAAGGAGCTGAAAGGGGACACGTGATCAAACAGCAGCCCGGCCGAGGCCTCTCTCTGGAGGGGCTGGTGGCGGGGCGAGGTGGGGGAGGAGGGCTGGCTCTCTCTCAGGCTCCCCGTGGGCACGTCAAAGCTCAGGTGTTTGTGGGAGGCCACCAGGAGGTCGAAGTCGGAGCCGTAGGTCTGCAGCGTGTCCACAAGCAGGAGGCCGTGCACCGTCAGTGCCACCTCCGCGTCGTACGGACGCTTCACAAAGTGGCCGTTGGTGCCAAACACTTTGAGCACGGAGATGTAGCGGCCGTCGCTCTCCACGCCCAGCTGCATGTAGTTGATGTTGAACTCGGCCAGCAGGAGGCGTGACTCCACCAGCACCTCTCTGGTGTGCTGCTCCAGGGTCATCACGCTCTGGGTCAGGTTCTTAGCCGAGCCCTGCAGCTTCCACTGGCTGTCCTCCCTCTGGAAGATCTTCTCGTGGCGCAGGGGGAGGGGGTCGGGGGACTTGAGGCTGGGGCTGGCCTCCCCCTCCCCCTCCATGGCGGCCGGACTAGCCAGGGTGGCTAGGCAGCTCCTCAGAGCACTCATCTTCTCCAGGTTGATGTGGACCTTGAGGTCGGGCAGAGTGCCGGACAGCACGGCTCCAGGGAGCTGGGGGTCAGAGGTGTAGCACAGCCTCTGCTCCAGCTGCAGCAACACGTTGAACTTCTCCACCACGTGGGTGGGGCCCACCTCACTCTCCTGGAGGTGCTTCCAGTTGTCCTTGTAGCGGCCCACCATGATCTGAAGATCCTTGAAGGACAGGGAATACTTCTCGTACAGCTTCCTGCTGTAGGCCTGAGCTCCTTCTGGTGACTTGAAGCTGGGCAGCTCAGGGCTCTTGGGCTGGTCTCTGATTGGCCCATCGCGTCCTGGGGGAGGAGACCCAGGCGGCGTGGCCAACGGGGTTTGATATTCGTCGTCACTTAACTCCTCCCCTTCTGGCTGAGCGCTCTTTGACTTCGTTTTAGCGTCATCTGCAAAAAAAACAAGACAGAAGAATGACGATTATTTCTGTTTAAAATAGACATGAAAAATTGTTAAGCAAAATTGGCACTAGTCAGTTCCTAACCTTGAGAGTTGGTGAGGAGGATTCTGCCCAGGTCCACCACGACCAGCATGGGGTCTCCGGACTGGAAGTCGTCAGGGAAGATGACCTGAGGAGCACAGATGTCCAGCTTCATGGTCCAGCGCTTACTGTTCTCCTGCAGAGAGACAAAGTGCAACAGGAGCACTCAGCAAACATCTGAGAGGTGAACACGAGCAAACTCTTACCTGACGAAAAAATAGGAATGGGTATGACAAGTTTGTATACTTAAAAAAACATTTAAATGAATTTCACGATTAAAATACATATAGCACAAAAAAAAAGCAATGGTTGTTTTTATATATATATATATATTAAAAAATTTTTTTGCTATAGTATTCTAGGGTTACTGTGTGTTGGGATGAAGTTAATAGTGAACGTTTTAAAATGTATCTTACAATGAACTCTCCCACTAGGAGCTGATCAATGGTCTGTCTGATCTCGGCCTTGGTCTGCATCTTCAGCTTATTGTACTGCCTCCTGGCTGCTTCTGCCACTCTCAGCTCCAGCTCAGACTGGTAGCCAAACCCTGGAGGTCATAACACACACACACACACACACACACACACACACACACACACACACACACACACACACACACACACACACAAGCTCAGCCCTATGATTACTAATGTTAGAAATACATTTTTATCAGTACCCCAACACAAGTGGGGTCAATATTGGTGGATTTGTGCCCTTAGAATAGTAGAAAATCCTTGTAATGGTTGAATGTAATTACCTGAGGTGTGAACCCTGCCTTTGTAGAAGAACTCAGTGACCTTCTTGATGGCCTGTGGGTTATAGATGATGTTGAGCGGACTGGTGTTGACCTCCAGCCTCCTCTCAAACTGGCACCGCACCGGATTACGCTCGTAGATCATCTCAAAGACCGGCGGCGCACTGGACTCCGCCTTAGAGGAACCTGCCATGATAAACACCTCCATTACACCACTGACTGCATTACTATTAGCCTTAGTGGAACCTGCCATGATAAACACCTACATTACAGCACTGACTGCATTACTATTAGCCTTAGAGGAACCTGCCATGATAAACACCTCCATTACACCACTGACTGCATTACTATTAGCCTCAGAGGAACCTGCCATGATAAACACCTACATTACAGCACTGACTGCATTACTATTAGCCTTAACAGAACTTGTGGAACCACAAGCCATTATAAACACCTCCATTACACCACTGCATAGCAGAACAGTTTATAAAACATTAGTGGTCAAGACTAAACCGTTTATTTACAAATATATCAATATCTATTCGTATACATATTTATGTAGAGAGAGAGAGAGAGAGAGAGAGCGAGAGAGAGAAAGACAGAGAGAGAGAGAAAAAGAGAGAGACAGAAAGAGAGATCTAGCTATATGTACTGTAGATATATATATATATATATATATATATATATATATATATATATATATATATGTGTGTGTGTGTTAAAAACAAATTACAAAGAACACAATCT
>JAVQIZ010180620.1:0-24808 GCA_036023535.2 Galaxias brevipinnis
GTAAACCTATTCTAGTAGAACTCCTAAATAAAGGTATGAACCTGAAAATGTGCATAATATGGTCCCTTTAAAACAGTGTTCCATTGAAGAAAAATGCTTGTAGTGATCTCAGATTCCTCGGTTGCATATCAACAAAAAAAGCATTGGCAATGGTGAAGCCTTCTAGCAAACTTCTGCCATCACAAAAATGTTTCTAGCCATGATATTCACAAAAGCGGCACATAGTAAATGGAGTTGTGAAACAATGCCCCCTCAAAACAATTGGGTGCATGACGCCTCTGGGCTAACGCACTGCAATTTAAGAAAACACATACAAATAGACAAAACGCCAGCAAAGAAAGCATCTACATCAATTTGACAGCACATGCGCAGCATTTAGAAAACATGCTGCAAATCCAAACGACACAACACGTTACAGAAAAGCGCTGGCATATCGGCCCGGCTTTAAGTCATTCTATATAAATATATACTGTTCCACTCAAAACTGTTGCTACTAGTCACTGATTTGTATGTTTTGTATTCCAATCCCCCGCTATTTACTAGAAACATTGTTATATCTGCATTGTTTTACTATTCTCTTTAGCGTTTTTAACTTGCCGTCTAATGTTGTTTTGTGCCCTGTAAGGTGTCCTTGGGTGTCATGAAAGGCGCCCAAAATAAAATGTATTATTATTATTATTATTATTATTATTATTATTATTATATCTTTGTAATGCTGAGAATGGTTTCTGAACAAGAGCAGATGCTAAGCATGCAAGACCACTTATATACTTTCTATGCTAAGCATGCAAGACCACTTATATATATACTACTTATACGTTTAGTAAATTAACTAGGGCTGTCAGACAATACAAAAATGCATTTGTGATTCATCTCATGAGCTAATCGCAAATTAATCGCAGATTTTTTTGTCTGGTTTTTTATCAACATGGGACTGGACAAAATATGCTTGCTTTATGCAAATGGTTATTTAATGATTGGAAATCACTTAACAACACTAAACAAATACAGTCCAGAATCCCTCACAGGTACTGCATTTGGCCTAAAAATATGCTCAAATCATGCCAGCTAAATGAAACATTATTTACTAATTTGACTAAGTATTTCACACAATGTAGAGTGTTCAACAATTTTTTAAGAATTAACACCCAAGACAACCAAGTGAAAGATTCCAGGGACCCACACAGGTCAAGCATTTACCAACATGCATACAATTTGTAACTAAACCTGCCATTCAAAATAGCTTCCCTTGCTTGCTGGTTGCCAACAGAATTACGACTGCCTTAGTTTGTCAAAAACATTGTGACATTAAAACGAATGTGTTATAGCGTCAACTTTGACTGCCGAAATCATGTATATTTTCAATCAAATAAAAAAAGCATAAGGCTCAGGTATTTTGAGAAGAATACAGAATACATACAAACGTTGGTAATGAGCATTGAGATTTCATAATGCCCCTCATGCCTAGCATATTCAAGGATTAGATTAATAGAACATTCTGCTGTAAGTGTTGTTACATTTGAAACATGCAAATCTGACAAACTAAACTTCTAACAAAGGTTTTCTTATGAGCAGGGGTGTTTCTAGGGACTGGGGGCCCATGGCAAAATGGAACTGGGGTCCCGCCTTCTAGCTTTTAATATTATTATTTTAACTTGTAACAATGCTAGCTAGCACAGTTCACAACAATTAATGGTTTTTTGATCTGTATGAAGTTCTTAACCCACAGCCATCAACATTCTTAAGTTAACTTCAACCAACGTTGTAGCTTAAAGGGCCCCTAATGTAAGATTTGGACTATTTCTTTGTCTAGCATTGTTTTATCACTTATAGGGATTGTACCAACAACATGAAAAAGTTAAATCTGTGCCTTACGCATTTTCTCTATTTTACCTCTGGAAACACATCTACCCTATTTTACAAGCTGGTCTGAATCTCACTGATTTGTAACGTAGAAAATCCAAGTCAATCTAATTGGCCAATCACAGACTCGGCTACTACTGACAACAACGGCATGATACTATCCCTAGCCAATAACATAACTCAGCTGATGAATGTTAATGAGAAATGGGCGTAAACTTGCGTTCACCACTGAATGTTGTACACTGAAGGACTTGTACAACGTAACTTGTACTTCTCCTCAACAGCCACCTGCAACAAACCCTGTGTCTAACCGCCACATTAGTACTGGTAATTAATCATCAGAACACCTGCACTCAGCCAGCTCTTTGACGGTCAGCCACTATGTCAGGTCAAAACTTGCCATCTACAAAGGCATCCTTGAAAGTGAACGTCCTGAGATTTTAGTTGTTGCTCACTCAATTATCAGATTTTTTAAACTGCCAGGTGCTATTACATACTGTCTCCCAGGATACAAGACAACTGATTGGCAGTGGCAGTGATTCACCGAAATATGTTTAGCTGTTCTGCAGTCTCGTTTGGTAGTTTTTCCACATTCGAGAGTCTTAGTTTTATGTTGAAGAATGAGCTGCCCATTCTTTGTGTTCTAATATACAGACCCCCTAAACTTACTTCTGGTTTTATTCAAGATTTCTCAGAACTTTTATCAATCATTATGTCACAGTATGAAAGAGTTCTTAATGTTGGTAATTTTAATATCCATGTTTGTTGTCCCTCCTCCTCTTCGCTTGCTTTTAATTTCAGTAAACCTTTAGATTAATTTAATCAGACACAACATGTAAAGTTCCCAAGTCATGACAAAGGGCACACACTTTACCTTGTGCTCTATCTTGGTTTTTGTGTTGAAAATGTGATTGATTTTGCTGTCTCAGATCACAAAGCAGTGCTTTTCCAGACTCCTCACCTCTCTGCCAATCCCAAACCTACATCACTGATTCGCTCTTACCCTCTATCATCACTCTCTATTTCTCGCTTCTGCCAAGCCTTCATTTTTAACACATTTTAAAATTGTGGTGCTCCACATGGCAGTGGCGTCAACAGGATATTTCAAGTGGGGGGGCAAGAGGGACACAGGCCAAGTGAAAGGGTGGCCGAGAAAATAAAACTTATATTCGAGTCTGAAGCCCTTAATAAGTTAATTAAGCACCACGGCAAGCATTACCTTAAGACGAGGCATGGTAGGCAAAAATTACATTTTGAGATCCACTCATCAATTTCCAGATCTTTCGTTATTTTGCTTCTATAGCATGTATTGTATTACGCATTGTACAATATTATGGGGAAAAAATGGCAAGAATTTGAATCACAACACTCAAAAAGGCCAACCTCCTGAGTCTTTGGTCCCGCCCATCCCACAAATGCCCGTGCGCGCTCTCACTTGACTTCATGAGCCTGAGCAAGGCAACGCATAAAGCGATGTCTGATTCCGAGGTAAGTAACAAGAGAATCCCGATCGTCTTATCGTAAACGCTCTAAAAGTGAGTGGTTCACACCAAAGCAACGAGCACAG
The DNA here is from genome assembly GCA_036023535.2 of Galaxias brevipinnis. Classification (NCBI taxonomy): domain Eukaryota; kingdom Metazoa; phylum Chordata; class Actinopteri; order Galaxiiformes; family Galaxiidae; genus Galaxias; species Galaxias brevipinnis. The sequence continues at coordinate 3,431 of JAVQIZ010180620.1, forward strand.
ACACAAATGACCATTTCCATAGTAACGACATACAGTTAGCTAACGTTAACAAAAACAATTTCATAATTTTATTCCCCTATTAGTATGAGCTAGTGCATGACAATCGTTTTAGCTGCGAGATTGGCACCATAGCTACTATACGTTGCCGAGTATATCCAACATATGCATGTAAACAAATAATACCTTTTTGACATAAATCTGGCACGATACTTCCTAACGTTCTAAAACTGCACTTGGCAAGCTTGTTTGGAGGGTGACGCTGTAAGCAGGAGGAGTGTGCATGCGAGGTGATTGACTGGCAGGTAGCCCTTACTCCTTGCAAAAACTCTCATGACTCTGGGGATAGGCGGGCGTCCCTAGATTTTTTAAAAGCTGAATACAGGGCCTAGGGCGCTCATATATAGCGCACCTTCTCTCTGGGCATTTGGTTTAATGATATCCTACAGGAGGTATGTAATAAACATAAAAAAATATATTTTTTTATTTATTGCTAGAAATTCAAACTTACATACTGTACCTTTTAAATACACCAAACGTTCCAGTTGTATTACTATCTATTTTCTGAAGGCTTTTACAGAAGGGTTTGTTCATATATAATTTATAGCCTGATTTACTGTATATAGCACTTTAGCCCTAAAACATGTAGACATTTTTTTTTTATGGCTGTAAACAGTATTTTTTTATTTATTGAGTGATAAAGACATATCCAAAAATCATTTTGTAAAAGCCTTTGAATATAATATGTCAACAAAATGAAACAATAACTTTTAACCTTGCTTTACCCAATGTTCAGATTTTGTTCTGAAAATGTATGCAAATGCATAAGTTGCATATTGAAACATGCAATTTCAGAAAACTTGTAATACAAATAATAATTATCTTAATATAAGTGATCAACTGGGGAGGTTTCATGGTGATTTCTATTAGTCAACATTTTTACCACCCTATTCGCCCGTAGTGTCTGGCCACATATGTTTTGAATGAATTAATACAAGTTTCTATGTAAAGTATGGCCATATATATAACAGTATTAGAACTGAAGTAAAATATCCTATAATTTGTAGTTGTTCCCGACTAGTCATGTCTAGTAGATTTGTCCAGGGTTCGAGTTATAATCTGAGTTCTGTGGAGGTCTCTAACGTTAGTGACAGAGATACATAAGCTTAACCGGTGCACTATTTTGGCGACCCCCACAGATGTATGACTTTACGGCTTTCATGGGAGCTCAGACCCCTCCTTATGGGAGCTCAGCTCCCACTGGCTCCCATGTAACTCGAACTCTGGATTTGTCTATAGGAGGTGCTTTGCTTGCCTACTTTTTAACATGCCTGAGTATAGCCTAACCCAGAATGTTTTAAGTGTTATAGGAAAACTAAGAAGACCTTATAGTCAAACCAAAATAGACTGGGGTATTGATAACATCAGTGTAACACATTATTTTGTTCACCATAACAAAGATAAACAGACAACCCTTTCACAAACTGAATGGCAGGTCAGTCGCAAATTGATTAAAGAAAAGTATAATTTAAAATAAGTGGTATTTGCAGCTCTTACTCCACCACTACTTAAAATACTCCAATATTTTGCAAACAGTAGAGGCAACTAAATACCATATATATTTTGAGAGCACAGAAAATATTGTTTAGCTTTCCTTATAATGAGAAAAAAACTCAAACACATCTCTTACTATCAGATAAATAGGACTCCTTTAGAATAGCCGTGTTCTACTGTTTTGGTGGAAGGTGGTAAAATACTTTATAAACATGTCCATATCAAGTGACTACCTTTGCTCTTCTGGATTCAAAACTGAGAACACCCAGGTTACTCTGCCGACAGTCCAGCATAGAGCAGAAAAGCTGCGCTCACACATGCAGCACGGCTTACTGGCAGAGATAGCTAGCTAACATTACCTAGCTAGCAAGTCGGAAAGACTCAACATAACCATAACCATAACTAACCATGTATTATTTGTTTTGCGTAATACAATCTTTATAACTTCAAAAAACAATCCGCCATACCTTACAGTGCTCTTGTGAGATGTTGGTCACTGCGCTGTTAAGGCTGTTGGTCACGTAAATGGGCTCACATTTGTAACCTAGACAGCCAGTGTCCTGTCAACACGCTACACTATTTAACAGTTTCTGTGTTCCCTATTAAAACGAGTAAAGCACTGACAAGAGGTTATCTTTTACTCTATTATAATTGGTGAGATTGTGCCTGCGTCTGCGATTGATATTGAATGGCGTAATCTGTATGTTGTACACTATGATCGTTATAAAACATGAAATCTTGCTTACATTCTCAAAATTCTGGCAGGGGAAGGGGGGCACCAGCGGGGGCCCAACAGATTTCAGATGGGGCCGTGGCCCCATCGGGGCCCCCTTAGACACGCCAATGCCACATGGCATCTCTGTAGACAAGCTTGTCAGTAATTTTTATAGCACTTACACAAATATCTTAGATTTTGTAACCACAGTGAAATATCAAAAGAAAAAGCATTCCTCTCTGCCCTGGTTGAATGGAGACTAAAGGGCTTCAAAGAGACAATGCAGGAAGGCAGAGAGGAAATAGAAAAAGGATAAACTCAGTGTCTCCCTTGCTTCTTTAAAAAATATCATGTTCATCTACCAGTGTATTGTCAAAGAAGCAAGGAACACCTTCTTTTCAGAGCTGATTTCATATCAGGATCATAATCCCAGAATCCTATTTAAAACAATGAACACAGTCATTGGCCCCCCGCTTACCCAGACATTTGAATCATCACCTGAGAAATGTGAAGTATTTTTCAACAATTTCTGTAATAAAATAGAAGATATTAGGCAGCCTTTTTAACACTGACTGTATACAGTAGAGATTTTAACACTTGCCCAGTCTCATCAGTAATGCACTTCAGTGAAATCCCTCTGTCAACCCAGGAACGCACTGTTGCACTTTCAAAATCATCCTCCTGCCCCTCTGACTGTATTCCCACTTTTTTTAAAAGCTATATTGCCGACGATTGGATCAAATATTTTCGACATCACAAACTGCTCCCTGCTATCTTCTACTACTGGTGTCTTCCACAATTTTTTTAAACATGCCATTGTGTACCATGTTATTGTGTAAAGTGCCATTTGGGCAGCATGGTGGCTCAGTGGTTAGCACTGTAGCCTCACAACAAGAGGGTCCTGGGTTTAAACCCCACCTCAGCTAAGAACCTTTCTGTGAGGAGTTTGCATGTTCTCCCTGTGTTTGTGTGGGTTTCCTCCCACCATCAAAAAACATGCCACATTCTCCTACCAGTGCCCTGACCAGTCAGTGCCAATTCAACTGGAGTCGGACTGTGTGTCCTATGTGTGTGAGCAAGTCTGTCGTAATATGTTGGGTGTGCAAGTCTGGCGCAAATTGGCTGCCGTGGTATCACTCAGACTGAGTGTTGTTTGATAGCTGTCGGTCCATTCGTACGTTCTGTGTTATTAATTGGCAATGTAAAGCGCTTTGAGTGTCTAGAAAGGCGCTAAAAACTAAATAAAATGAATTATTATTAATTATTAAGAATATCATATATTTGAGATTCAGTGATACTTCGTATATATTCCAACTAAACGCACAGATGGCTCTGTACATTCTAGCTTGTGGTGTTCGCCTGGTTTCAAAGGAGAGTGGTGATTCTGGGCTGATGGAAGGCAGTAGGACTGAGACAGAGGATTCAGATGGGTCCAGTAGCAGAGTTGTGGGAGGCACAGATGCTCAAAAGGGGGCATGGCCATGGGTAGTGTCTCTGCAGTGGAGGGGCCGTCATGTCTGTGGAGCATCACTGATTGACAAGGAGTGGCTGGTCACTGCAGCACACTGTGTATTCGGGTAAGAAAATAATCTCTCAGTTGTGCTTTACTGAGGCCTTCACAGAGCATGTCAACACTCATGCTAGTATTGCTGGATCATTCAGCATGATATATGTGAAAATATAACTTTCCATTATAAATGTATAATTTAATTTTAACTTTAAATTTCTTTTAAAAATAAACTATTATACTTTACTGGAGTAAGCAATAAAAGATGTGTAAGCAATGCCAATATTATATGTTACACTCAAGCATGTGGATAGTGGTGGCCTAGTGGGTGGGAGTCGGACTGCTACACAGTGACCATAAGGTCATGAGTACAAATCCAAAATTTAAAATGCATGTAAACACATTATTGAAAACATTGTTCACATACCCTATGTGCTCTATTTTACTTGCTTATGCACACTTCTAATCTATAGTATACCTTTAAACCTCTTATTTTTGCAGCAAGAATATTCACCTATCCTACTGGGAGGCTGTGTTGGGCCTACAATCACAGAGCAACATAGACTCACCAGACACACAGACAAAAAGAATTGACAAGATCGTCATGAACAAACATTACAACAGAAGGACCAAGAATGCTGACATCGCTGTAATGCACCTACAGACACCGGTGAACTTCACAGGTAAACAAACTTGACAGAACATACACACCTTGAATGTGCCCAGGCACACACACACATACCCATAATGAAACACAACTTAATACACCATTGTTTGTCTTGCAGATTATGTCCAGCCTATATGCCTGCCACATATTGACCAGCTGTTTTTGGGTGGGAGGAAGTGTTTTATTGCAGGCTGGGGAAAAGATGCAGAGCAAGGTTAGTACACTGCTAGTGAGTTGTTTATACTGCAAGTATCAAGAGAAGGATTACAAGTAATTAAAAACAGTAGAGGTTTGCAGATGCTGTCTGCAAAATACTTGGCTTTTCTGAATCATTATTTTCTATGCCAGGACACATTCAAGAGTTGTCCTCTGGTCATGGTTTCCGTGTTTGACATTAATGTTAATTTGTAGTTATAGCACTGTAAACATTCACTTTGAATAGTTCAGTTACCATATCATAATGGATCAGATATAACTGTAAATATGAATATAAAAAAAATAACTACAATGATATCATCCTATAACGATATAATGCCTACTGTAAAATGGTGTTCTCTCAAGGCTCGCCAGTGAATATTTTGCAGCAGGCAGAGTTGCCCCTGGTTAGCAGACCTGAGTGTGAAAAGCTGCTACCTGAGTACAACATCACTGCCAATATGGTGTGTGCTGGCTACCCCGGAGGTGGAGTGGACTCCTGCCAGGTGCAGCTCAGATTTCATAAGTCTTGCACAGACTAAATTTATTTTCCTTTCTTATTATATTTAATCAAATATCTTGAACAGTGACTACATACAGTATCTTAGAGGGCCTGTCTGATTATAATTGTAATGATGTGTCATTGGTTTTAGGGTGACTCCGGAGGTCCTCTCATGTGTGAGGACAATGGTCACTGGGTGTTGGCCGGGGCAACGTCTTTTGGGGTGGGGTGCGGACGGCCCCAGCGCCCCGGTGTGTATGCTTTGGTCCCCCAGTTTATAGATTGGATCGCCAACGTACTGCGCTCTTCATGACCCTCCATGTACTGACTAGGATCAGATGCTGCTGTGCTAATCTGGACTTTGTGCAATACTTTTTTAAATATTGAGAAGTCATCTAATAATAATACTTTTTAATACTTTTTTTAATTATTAGATACATTTTTGTTTTATATAAAAGTATTAATAAATGATTTATATTATTATTAACATTATTGTAGTAGTGTAGTGAGAAATCAAAGATGGCAGATAAACAAAAAAAAAGCATGTGAAGTCATATCCTAAAGTTATTTTGAACCTAAAGTCTTATAAGTTGTAAAAAAAAAACATATAATTTGTTCTTACTTTCAGTTGCAAGAAATTACCTTGACAATCCCGATTGTTGGCTATAAGTCAATAAATGTCACACTTTTCTATTTCACCTTCATATTTTGCATGATACGTTTGAGTGAGTGCTGGAGAACTTTGCTTTTATTACCCCACCTTAGTGGTGTAACACAATGTAAATATATGGTGTGTGAGCATGTGGGAAAAAAGAGATAGTGTGTCCAATGTTCCTCACCACTGCCAGTTGACACACCCAAGGATTTTGACCAAGTACGTCGGCTACCTCCTTGGAGCTGCCTATATTCTGAGCAGGGGGGAGGGACTGTATGACACTTTCACTGTTCTTTGCATTGGTTGACTGACAGTTCATAGTTGCACACATGCTCTCAACTAGGTAATAGCCCCTTTTATGGAGGAACAAACAACTGTATTAAGGTATCAATCTTCTGAAGTGATCTAGAAGCCAAAGCAAAGTTAAGTGCAATGGCATACAACTTGGATCTAGCCACTCTAAGCAAGGAAGAAACGCACATTGTGCTTGGAGTTTTAGAGAGAGACGAACGTCTGAAAGAGATTGAAAAGGCAAGAATTGGGTGAGTGTAATATGCCTTCTGGTTTATTGTTGGCAGCAATATAATAATGATTAAATACAGTATAAAGTCTAAATGATTGGTAATGTACTATAAATAGAAACTGAAGATACCAGTGTGTAAATGCATGTTCACATAGTGTACAGTAGTATGCTTATGATTGTGTGTCTAGGCGGATGCAGGGAAACAGAGATAGATCACCATTAGGCTGGCAGGATATCCTGAAACACCAACTGCCAATCAAAACCAAACGTGTTCAATCCACCCAGTCACCAAACAGCACTAACACAGAGTGCACAGGTAAGATCTCTCCTGCCTTCGTGATAAAGCCTGTACTCTGCTGGAGAGCATAAACGCACTGTGGTTTACATACAAACAACAACATACAAATACTTAAGTAAGTAGACCAGGACTAGCACTGTAAATCTGCCAGAGCAATATAGGTTGCTGATGCATTAAAATACAAGGCAGAGATTAATTTAATTGTCCGTTCAGTGGTTTCAACACCTCCAATGGATTTAAGCGCAGAAACAGAATCAGTCATAAACCTACATAATATTCATGTTCAAGAACTTAAAAACAGTAAGAAATGTGTTGTTTTTTTGTTTGTATTTTAATAGACCAACATACTGAGAAGTTAAAACCTGCCAACGGGAGAGATGACAGAGATGCAGGATATACCTCTCTGAGAGCACGCTTAAGTTCCATATTCAGCCTAAAGGGAATGAAGAGTGGAAGAGATGTGGAAAGAACTCGCAGGGTCCAAAGCAGTAACACTCGGTATTCGTCATGTGAAAGTTGAGCACTCAAATTCATATTTTAATTGTCTTGGATGTTGTTTTCACGTTTGTTTGTTTTTTATCCTTTTTTCACATCATTGCATAGGGTCGCCGACATTTCTAAAGCTGCTGGATTGAACTATGGTGATGAGCAGCCAAAGCAGACAGAGGACCTCCAAAGAGAGAAGGTCAATACGGAGCCACAGCGTAAACAAGAGCTTGATATGCAGCTGTACCAGCGGGGGCAGACAGAAGAGGAATATTCAGAGGGTTTCACAGAAGAGAATACAGGAGGTTCTCACAAGGTAACCACTCATGTTAGAAGATATTTTTACCTATTTTGGATTCCTCCAAAGCCAAAGTTGCAAGTTGCACACCAGCTATTTCTTAGGGAGAGACATGAGATGATATTGCTGTATCATGTGCATTATAACCTTTGGGCCTCCATTGTCTCTAAGGACATTTGTAAAAGTATGTTTATTCACCATTTCTTTGTCACTGCTCTGGAGCACACACCCTCTGATCGCTTAACAGCCTTGTGTAACTAGAGTTGGTTGCCACACCTAGAGCACATGCTTGAGCACACACAGGTTATTTTACGGTTCTTGACTAAAAGTTAGCTTATGCATTAGGCTATTTCTTGCCTGCAAAGTGCCTTGCATTTTGTCACACACATTTACTGTTATCATTTAAATAGTCTTACATAAAGATTACTAATGTAACTTATAGCATTAATGAACATTTAGAATGCAGATGCTTTAAATGTATGTTTGAATATTACAGGCAGTTTTCTTTTTAAATATAAGTTAATGATTTACTCTTTACATTCACTGGTACAGATGAAGGGACTGGAATCCTTTTGTGATAGCCAAAGGAAATTAAGCAGAATAGATACAGTGCTCATGGTTGGAAAGCCATCCACATCAAAAGGTGGGTAATATCTCTCCTGTTCTGGTAGTTCCCTAAATAATGAATAATAAACTGTGTATGTCTGCGCACTGTAATAACTTAATTACCAGCTGGGTGTCCGTTTGTGTGGAGTACTTCATATTAAAACAAAACCATTTCCTCTTCATCATTATAACGTGCATACAAAATTGTATTGCTTGTTAACTGTAAATAGTTCTGTTATCCTTAAAATTATATATTTGTTGTATTTGTGGCAATCAGCAACAAACAAGATATATTCAGGAGGCTGGTTGGCCTAATTAGCAAATGGTTTGAATTGTTTGATGAAGGTGCCTTTTGGAGTTCCTCTGTTATGTTTTGTCTATGATTATAGGTCAGGATCCTGACATCAGCAATTTGAAAAAAGCACCACTCTGCAGACGTAGCAGCCAGATGTCGAGGCACCCTGATATCACTTCTCCACATCTGTCCTCTCATCAGTACTCCTCATCACACATTGACACAGTGGGAAGCTTTTTCCCGGATGAGAAGAAGCTTCCTGCAATCATTGCAATCCAGACTACCAATATGACAACAGGTGTGTTTCAAAAGACTGTAAATCCAACTTTTACTATTTCTTCCCCCAAGTCACTCATTGGGCCACAGAGTACAAAAACCCCAGGGAAATTATCTAAGTTAAAACCAGATGGCTTCATGACAATACACCAGTCATACAGCAATGAAGCACTGTGTGGCGACATCCCCAGGAAGCCAGCTTGTGTTAAACAGAGCATTTCCGTCAGTCAACCCTCTTTATTCCCTGGTTTTCACTCACCCTACAGCCTGGACAGTAGTCACAAAGATAGCACACCAGTTAAATATATGAGAGGCTTGGATTCCTCTTTGATTTATAATTCTGATCAGAAAAGGAAAACCGTCGTCAGTCTACAGCCTGTGACTTTAGTATCTCCAAGTTCTAGATATTCAAAACAAGCAGTATTACATAACACTATCCCAGCCAAGGATGCAGTACATTTGGATCCGAATGGAAATGAGAGCATTCTCTTTTGCACACAATCATATCCCACAAGATGGATGTCCTCCTCAGAGAGAATCAACATTCTGGCAAAACAGCATGAGTTAGTGTCAATCAACAGTAAGCATAGTAACTCCCTGAATATGCATCCAAAGGTTCAACCCAATGAATGTTACAAATTGAATGCGTATAATACAATAGTAAATCAACAGCTCAACACAAATATTCTCCCTAGCCCTAGCACAAGGAACACGGGCCCCTCCCCTTTACCTGTTAAGTACCCTGCAGTGTCTCACCAGACTAGATCTTCTGATGACCCAGTTTTCGTAGAAGATAAAAAACATGATAGAAATGAACATAACTCAAAGGGATCTGAAACAGAACTCTTAGGACATAAAAGCCCTGGCAAAGTAGATAAAATACTGAGTCGTCTCAGGAAGACTTTCCGTAGCAAACGTATAGAGGACAGGAGTATTTTGTTCGGTAGGAAAGGCAACACCTCAGATTTGACTATGAAACTGTCCCCTAAGAAAACACAGTTAGAAACAGACAATGGAGGCACAGAGACCAAACATAATGAAAAAGAAATTAAATATGTGAAAGAAGACACAACGATGATTAATAATCCATATGCAATGTCTTCTGATGTGGTTATAGACAAGGGATACGAGATGGCACCTTTGGTTAAAGATAATACCACAAATGAGTTCAACACAGAGCATAGGTTATATAGCTCATCTGGTTTATACAATGCATATGACAATATAAATAAAATAGCATCCACTGAAATTAAGAAAACACCTCAACACACAGAGTTTCCCTCTACTTCTTTCAGGACGAGGTACTACCCTGTCAGTGGAACCTTTGGCCTGAAACCAGGGCGTTCCGTCTCAGTTAGCAATATTTACTCTAACCGAAAAGCATGTAGCAGGCGCATCTCAAAAGGTTCTGATGTTTCCAGTGAGGGGTACTGTAAAAGTATGGAGGATTGCAGAGACCCTAGGGGAAATGATTGTCCCATCAGACCCCAGTCTAGAACCTTCTCTTTAATTCTGAAGCAAAGTGCAGCAAAGCCACAGAAAAGGGAACTCTTTAACCCTGAGGGCCTGGAAATGCCTGTGCCTGTGACGGTTAAGAAACAATTGGCACCCACAAATATGTATTACCACTCACCTCCAACACGTCAAACAACCCTTGATGTTGGATTTCCAAATGACCCACCAATAATTAAGGGTTATAATCCCCTTCTGACTGACTTTGAGGAGTATGATTCAGATTCTTCTACAGATGGGGAGTACTACTTGGGAAATGATGACAGTGAGAAGGAGTCTGTCCTCTAATCCCCCTTCTAGCAAATACACTAGGCACTTTGGTAACCAATAAAGCAGGCTTTGTGGGTTAAATGGTTAGCCATCATATGCAACTGTAAGTATGTTGCCATGACTATTTATCTTTTGTATTTTATTATATTGTTTAAATCATTTAAATAAAATGATTAATCCTTATGCCATGCCAATTGTGTTGTTTGTCGTTACTACAATTAAAAGCCCCATCATATGCTGTTGTAGTTTAGGTGTATTTAGTATGTATATGCATGCGTATATATAAATATATGTGTATACAGTGTATATATACACTATATACACTATATATATATATATATATATATATATATACAGTGCTGTGCATACGTTTTAGGCAGGGGATGCTGTTTTGAAGGCGAAGAGTGGTCATACCAAATGTTGATTTGATATTTGATACAGCTCTGCTTTTCCCTCACTTTGTCTTTTATGAATTAATAAATAAAAAAAAATAACTGTTATTTTTTTATTTTGCGCTTCTGACTTTAAAGACTTCACACCTGCCCAAAACGTTTTGCACAGTACTGTGTATATATACAGTATATCATCTCTGCAATCCTCCATACTTAAATATATACAACTATAGTCTATACAGGCAGGTGTGAAAAAATGCTTTAGAGTAAGAACGCTTTAAAAAACATAAATGTTAATTGTTCATTTATTTTATCAATTAATAAAATACAAAGTGAGTGGAAAGAGAATCTATATCAAATTGATATTTGGTGTGACCAGACCTTCAAAACAGCATCCCCTGCGTAAAACGTATGCACAGTACTGTATACACAGTTTAATTATGTTTGTGTAAATTAAGGTTAATTTTTTGGGATTGGTCAAACCCCAAAACATTGGATTGTCTTATAACACTCATGTTCATCTGCACAGTTAGAAGTGGAACCAATTGATGAGAGCCTATGGACTACATGGGATACGTTTTCGTGTAACACAACAATCGCTTCTTTCATCAAACATTTCATGAAATTAATTAAAAAATAACTTTTTAATACCTTGCTGAATCTGGTTGTTAAACTTAGACCGTTTAATAATACCATAAACTGTTTAAATGCATATCATATCATTATTTTTGCTAGCCTCTTGTACAATTGTACTTAAACTGTCCAATCAAAGTCGGCCGAATCTAAACTTTGCCGTTACCCCTTGACCCCCACCCATTACTTGACGCATCCGTGGAGAAGCTGAAATGTAACAGATTTAAACGATTTAGATTCAGAATTAGATACACAGTTGTATAATGGTCGATAAAGAGAATGTTGCCCTACTATTCAGAAGTTTCGTTTTTATATTCCTTCCATTGAGAATCTTTCAGTTTTGCAAAGCTGCTGAACTAAGTCCAGAAAGATGCCTCATTTGGGGTCCTGGACTAAACCCAAAGGCAGTATTACCAGTACGATATTTCTTTATACAGGCAGTAAACTCAAACGGCGAAAACATAACCTTCTCACCAGGTAAAATATATGTTGAATGAATGTAACGTTATTCTCACCTCACATATGTATTCTCCAGTCAAGTGAGACATTGACAAATGCTACTTTTTTACATTTGCTTTTAATTTGTTCATATTTTGTATTATTGTCGTATGATCTGATTTGCATTAGGTAATGACACTTTCAAAGTGAAGATAAGTTCACTTTCACAGACGGAGCATGTCCGTATTCATGTTCCACAGCCGCTTGACAGAGGGGATGGCTCTTTCCTTATGAGGTACCGATTGTATGGCAGTGTACTGAGTGGGCTGAAGATTGAAGTACTTCACAGAGATGTTGCGATTGCTAAATCACCATACACCCTTCAGGGTACTTGCCCTTTTATTTGGTCTTAACAGTCTGGTAAAACTTGACCATATATGAATATAGATGAGTTGAGGGAAAATGCAAACTGCACATTGCAAACAGTAAGTTTGTAAATAATCAATGTAATATTTCTGTGTAAATTATGTTTTTAACATATAGGTCCAGTCTATCATGAGTACTGTGACTGTCCAGAACTAGATGCTTTCACCTGGAAGAGCTTAATTGAGTGTCCTACTGATGAGCTCCAGATTCTGAAGGACTTCAGTGTGTTTCCTTCCATTGACTTGGAGCGCCTTCGGCAGGAGGTTCCTCATAGGTTTGCCAAAAGAGGAGGTCTCATTCACTATTCCATCCTCAATAACCAGGTGTATCGACGCTCCCTTGGAAAATACACTGACTTCAAGATGTTTGCAGATGAGATGCTGCTCTCTCTTGCCAGAAAGGTAACTTTGATAGGGTTTGTAGTTGCATGGACCTTTTCTGTTTTACAAGCACAGACATAAATGATCTACAGTAGTCTTATCAACAGAGCTGCTTTTTATATCCTTTCTTTTCTATCTGAAAGGTGTGGTTACCTGATGTGGAATTTTATATTAATGTGGGAGACTGGCCAATGGAGACTAGAAAGTCAGGGGATATCCCTGGGCCCTTACCAATCATTTCCTGGTGTGGCTCTACAGACACTACGGATATTGTCCTTCCAACCTATGAGCTAACACATTCCACATTAGAAGCCATGAGGGGTGTGTCCAAAGACCTGCTGTCTATCCAAGGCAATACAGGTTAGAAGAGGCATTCCTTGAATAAAGGTCAGATTGTGCAGTCTGATTATATAAAATTGGTTTGAGACTCATTCCATCACCCAGTGATAGTACCTTATACTTAAATCAAATCTTTCATCCCCATTGAACTGTGCTCTCAACTTCCCATTCTCTACAAAACAGAAATATTTTTTGTACTGTCTTTTAGGACCATATTGGGTCAATAAAACAGAACAAGCCTTCTTCCGTGGCCGAGACAGCCGTAAAGAACGTCTACACCTAGCTTCTCTGTCAAAAAAAAATCCAGAACTACTTGACGCAGGGATTACTGGGTGGTTCTTTTTCAGAGAGAGGGAGAAGGATCTAGGCAAAGCATCACTGGTTGGATTCTTTAATTTCTTTAAGGTGATTTAACATTCCAAATGTCTTTGTTTCCTTCGTGGAACTGCACTTGTAATGTAATGTAATGTAATGTAATACTGAACGTATTTGTACTGTTAAATGTGCCAATATATGAACCGCACAGATTAGATTAGTTTGATTAGATCAGCTTTATTGTCCCAAAGGAAATTTGTCTTAGACACAACAGTAAGAGCTGTTAAAATTACAAATATCATACCTACAATGCATGCACCGACAGCCATCATCCAAACAATTGCACACTGCCCATCGTACAACACACCTGTTGTCTTCATATAGGTCTTCATAATATAATATGTGCAGTAAGAGCAAAGCAGCCTCATCAACATAAAGCATACATATGAAAAAAACTGTAACACCTATTTCCTCTCCCATGCCACAGTATAAGTATCAGGTGAATGTGGATGGAACTGTGGCAGCATACAGATTTCCTTACTTGATGCTGGGAAACAGCCTGGTGCTGAAGCAGGATTCGCCATATTATGAGCACTTTTATGCATACCTGATGCCAGGCACCCACTACATCCCCATAAAAAGGAACCTCTCTGACCTCATAGAAAAGATCAAATGGGCTAAAGTACATTTTATTTCAAATTACATCCACAAAAAGTGTACATCATTTTTCATGCATGCCTGCCTGTGTACTTGATATCATTTATTTTATATTAAAGTACAATGAAGTATTCTTTTTTTTTTGTAGCTACTGTATTTGTCTGAAAACCTTTTTTCCGTTTAAAATGTTCATAGGAGAATGATGCAGTAGCACTTGAAATAGCAAAAGTGGGGCAGGCAGTCACAAGAACATTGCTGCAGCCAAACAGACTGTATTGTTACTATTACAATGTACTACAAGTAAGTGCTTTTGTGACATGAACACAAATGCAAAAGATTAAACAATGCAGTGATGATGGTTAATCAAATTGTGATAGAGTTTCAGTGGTAAAAGTATCTTGAAAAGATGCACTATATAATTGTTGATTCTCGCGTTTACCAGATGTATTCAAAGCGGCAGATTTGTCAACCAATCAAACACCCAGACATGGAGTTGGTTCCTCAGGCTTCAGACCAGAGTGCTGTGTGCAGATGTGAGCGGCAATCACTTGGAAAAGACCCTACAATGACGAAGGATGAGTTATAATAGTGTTTTGGATAAACTGTAAATGTATATCAACTGAGGCTGTTTACAAAGACCATGAAAGTGTGTTGGTAGAAGCAGAGGGTACGTGACTAAAGCTTGAATAACCAAACAGCAACAAAAATGACTGACCTTGCTTGGGGTTTTCTTAAAAATAAATATTTTTGTATACTCACAATGTCAATGTTTTATATACATTATATATAAAATTATATATTTGTATTGCTTTATCAATATGAACCAAGCATTGTAGACTTAGAACTTGATGGTTAAATAGTACGTTCATTTCTAAATAGAAAGTTAATTACAGAATGAAAATAGAAACTGTGTTAACTATAAATATGAATTTATTAATTTAAATTGATCCAATTTAACATTGTATTTTAGCGTTTCAATTTGGAAAAGAGGGGGCATCCGGATTTGAACCGGAGACCTCTTGATCTGCAGTCAAATGCTCTACCACTGAGCTATACCCCCTACGCAAGTTGTGACGGATATTTAGTTATTTTTATTTAATACTATACCTATGTAATCATATATTCAGTAAAATACGTAATCTAGTTTACACTGGTAACTTGTGGTAGATTTGTTTAGTGGTGTAGATAAAACTATATTATCTAGCGAACTATATATGGGGACACCTACGGACACCTACCGGTTTCACAAGGTAAGCATAAACGCGGGTCGGTATATGTTCAGGGCTCCTACATATTCTGTCCGAAAAGCTGATGTAATTAGGTCTACATGAATGCACGTGTTTCACGGTGATGCGCACATTAATTTATTCTGAATCATTTATTGCGAATAAGCATGTTACACATAACGACGAACCTTACAAAACAAGGTAATTGGTAATAATGTATTTGTGTTGCTTTGTTACACAATAACAAATTGTCTTTTTGATTCCACAGAACTTTATTTTTGTAAAGAATAACTGACATTTTGGTAACCAAGCCTTCTCTTGAACTTTAATGCAACTATTGCTGTGGTCATGACTCAGTGACGATGTGAAATGTATTATTCAACAACTCAGTATCTTTAAAGTTATGAGATCTAGCACATAAAACTATTTAGAAAACATACTTTCAAAGGGTTGGTATTTTAGGTATTAGAATATGAATAACATTTCTTGCTTGTTCTTAGAAAAAGGAAAATACTTGTTATTACATAAGTCCAGTGGTATATAGTACAACACTATTCATGGTATCATTGGATATTGTATGAATAATTTACATTTATAATTTGGATACTTTAACAAAACAATCAACAAAATACAGAAGGAGTAAATGCATCCTATTGTGATAAATGAATGATGAAACGCATTCTTAAAAGATTTTTGGCAATAGTAATTGTTAGTATTGTATGTAATAAAGTAAATAGAGCAAATAAAACACTCATTAACAAGTGCAATATGTACAAGCTTATGTATCTTTAAATTCTTCAGTCTAACTTCTCCTCCTGGAAGTAATCTGCATTATTGAGATGGTCTTGGAACTTCTCATATTGCTGAAATAAGCAGGAATAAAGGTTTGAGGAAGCAATACAATTTATTAAAAGATGTATATATACACAATAAAAGTCCCACATTCAGCATTAGTATACAGAGTTAACATTTGTGATAATGAACCCTTCTCACCTCTGAGATCCAGCCCCCCTGCTGCAGTTTGTCAAAAACTCGATTTACAGTGTCCTTCACTGGCTCTTCCTCCCCACTTTTCTCCTCCTCCAAAACTGTTCGGCAGTGTTGAAACAAGTGGTACTTAAAATGCTTCAGTATGTGATACACCTCCGTACGTCTGGCACAAACGGATCCAACACTGAACGCCTGTGGTTATAGAAACACAAGACTAAGAGGAAAGCTGAAAATGGTCTAGATCAAGTACACACCTGGACAAAGTTTTGAAATGGACAATTGTACCTGTGTGTCATTAGGCATAAAATTGTCCTCCTGGAGGGATTTGCTGTCGTACAGTTGGCCGGAAAGACGGACACTAACGCTGCATTGCCTTTGTAGCTGACAAGCCTCACAAGTATTCCCATGAAACCCTATCTGCACCAGCCGGACCTTGGGGTAGCATTCCACCCGCTCCTGTAAATGTATTTATTAAAATAGAGAGATCCCAAAATGAATAACCTGTTTATGATTGTGTGACACAATAATGTGTGTCATTATTGCAATAATTTTTTCATTACATGAAAGCTACATGTACAGTACTTTATAGCGGTCAGTCCAGCGGCTCCGTTGTTTCAAGTTTTCCAAGCGTGGAAGAATTGTGCGCTCATCAAAGTGGAAAAGCGAGGTCTTCATCTCCTGAGCATATCGCTTTCTTCGCTCACCATCTGCTCACAATGATAAACAAAATTAGATTGTCAACCTTCACTCACCGATCACAGACATATTATAAACATTACCGACAGGTAGGTAGACTATCTACTACTATTATTTGTCTGATACATAAAGTTTGATTAGAACGTAGAAGGTAAAATGAAGATTGCCTTCTGTTAACATTTTCACAATTATAGTTCTCGTAACACTGGTCTCCAAAATTTCTGAGTGCGCTAATTGCTTTTGAAAAAATGTATTTACTTACCATAGAGTGATTTAAGGAAAGTTTCATCCAACACATTGATCAAAAGAGCTTTGACAACCACCTGAAAATGATTGAGCTGTGATCCCGTGATAACTATGAGAGAGAGAGAGAGAAAGAAAAACAGAAAGAGAAAGAGAGAGAGCGAGAGAAGACAAAGGTTTAGAAACATTTACTCCAGGATTTCACCAAAAAATGACTAGTCTTAGAACATAAGTCAGACTTACTATAATAAGTCAGACTTACACTCGCGTGGGAGGGACAGAAGGGCCTTTTCTTGAGGGTCCAGTTCTTCATCATCATCATCGTCTTCGTTGTCTCCTTTCTTTTTCTCATCCTCAACAATGAAGTCTTTGAGACTGCCACTCTCTGCTCCTTCCTCTTCTTCACTACTGCCAATTAGCCTATCAGCACCAACATCTTTATCTTTTTCTTCTTCACCATCATCCGCATCCATAGCAGCTTTGACAGCTGCATCTTCAGCATCATCGCCACCATCTTCAGCATCCTTAGCGTCCTCCTCCTCATCATCTGTACCCTAGGCATCAGAAGAACATCACATCAGTAAGAAAACTTATGACATATCAAAATGTGGCACTCTGTGCCTGTAGCTAACACGTAATGAAAAACTGACTACATTACCTTAGACCTGCGCCTGCGATTTGGAATACGTGACTTCATCTTTTTTGACAATGCCATCAGTTTACTCTGTCGCAACTTACGCTTGGCTGCTGTCTCTTTGGCAATTCTTTTTTTGTCTTGGGCGGCTGCATCAGCATCTGAGTCGGACTCCTGCCTTTTGACGCGCTTTTTAGGCACAACTTTTCTCTTAGGCTTAGTTCCAACATCGCTGTCAGATTCACTGGAACTGTCTTCGAGAAGGGAGGAACGTTTACGACGAGCAGCAGAACGTCCTCCATCGGTTGAACTATCATCTGAACTCTGGTCTTCACTATTGGGTGTGCTCTCGCTCGCGCTACTTCCCTGATATTCACTTTCGGACTCTGAGCTACTCGTTGTGCTCGCACAAGATTCTTCGTCACTATCATCAAGTATAGACGAGGGCAGCCCAATCTGTGGTCTTTTCTTTGTTGCATCAGCTTTAGTTTTTCGCATTGATGCAAAGACCTTTCGTTTGTATAAGCTTTCCATCCTGATTAGCCTCTTAGCGCACGCAGCTAACGTAGCAAACGTTTATTTATAGCTTACTCAGAAATCCCAAAAAGCATGCATAAAAAAATGTGTTTGTATCTTTGGGTTTAGTGTTACTCGTATTTCAAATACAATTAACTCTTAATTCTTTAAATCGGGCATAAAAACGAGTTTTAGACACAATAAAATTAATTCTTGTGCGTATTTCGTTTTGTTATCAATTTTCATGCCTCCCACTTCCCATACCACTTCCTTCCGCAGCCCCTCCTTCTTAAAATTAGACGTAATCAGAAAGTTTGATGCCACCTAGTGGTGATTTTATTAAATAAGTATAGTAAGTATACACCGTACAGAAAAAAAAAAACAATAGAAAAAAATATGGCCAAAATAACTGCATTATGCATTTTTAACACACTATATAGATTTTGATTGTCACCCATTGTGTGTGCAGTTTTTTTTCTAATATGTTATGCAACCTACAGATTTCCTCCGCGATGTATTGGCGACAACTGAGACTCTAAGAGGCTACATAAACGTGACCAAAACAAGATGATAAATTATAAACACCTGACAAGAAAAAAACATACATGTTGGAATGCAGGAACACATTTTCAACTGCAAATGTAAAGCATTTAATATCATGACCAGATGAACATTACACCATCTGACCCTGCTGACAGTAAGTGCTCTCCCTTGTGGTCAAAAATTACACTTTGCACAGCATCAGAATGGCCCAATAAGCTAGACATCTGAGAAGAACACAGCTCCACCAGCTTAATGGAGCCATCATTGCTGGCTATAGCTAGTGTCTGACCTCCTGGACTAAAAGCCACCTGGTTACTGGGGTGTGGCCCCGTGTCCATGGTCACCATCGCTGCTACTTTCCTAACATCCCAAAGCTTGATCACTCCATATGAATCACAGGAGGCAACTGTGTCACCGAATGCATTAAAAGTGGCATGGTTGCAGGAGTGCTGATGGCCATAGAAAGTTTGAGCACACAAGGCAGTCCTTGCATCCCATAGAGACAGTGTTTTATCGGCAGAGCAAGTAAGGAGCGTGTTGGAATAAGGCAGGAAGGTTACGCTGTTGACAGAGTCAGTGTGGCCTCGCAGTGTGTTGCGACAACGCTCACTTTGCAGGTCCCACACTTTTATTGTGTTATCCATGGAACAGGAAGCCAAAAAGTCACCGCAGGAGTGGAAACAGCAACCCCATGTTGCATGGGTGTGGCCATCAAGAGCCAGAATGCAACTGCCCTGGGAGAAGTCCCAGATTCTTACTGATGCGTCTCCACTAGTGGTGGCCAAGCTTCCACCATTAGGGTGAAAGCAACAGCTGGAAAGCCAGTCCGAATGCCCTTCTCCTGTCATTATCATCTCCCCAGCGGGGACACCCCACAACTTCCAAAGCTGGTCATCACTGGAGGAGGCCACAATAAATTTGTGAGGATGGAGGGCGAGACAGCTGATTGGCAAAGTATGTGCCTTCAGGGAATTTGTGACACGGAAGCCAGATACTTTAGGACCTTGAGCAGCCAGCCTCTTGATTTGGGACAAGTAGGGGTTCACACGACTGGTGATTGGGAACTCAGAATCATTAAGGTGCTCTTTTTTATCAGTGTTTTTAGATGAGTCATTGTCATTACCACAGAGGATAATGTCATCATTTGGAAGCTTGACCCTTTTCTCCAGCTTGCACTGGACCTTATCACCATGTGGCAGACACAGGTCTCTGTTGGCTGAGCGGAGTGTGGCTGATGAGTGTGCATTGTATAGGGCGACTTCTAGGCTCTGGGCATGTCCAAATGCGCAGTCCCTTTCCAGGCTGATTAGCATCTTTTGCTTCAGTGCGTCTTGATACTTATCATTAAGCTGTTTTAATGCTGGTTCATACGATGCACAGTGTTTCCTAAGTTTTCCCATGTCTTCGATGAGCCTGTTCTTCTCTTCAGCCACCCGCTTGTGATGTAGGCGATGAAAATCCCTCTCTTTTTGAAGTTTGACAAGCGTTTCACCTGCTTTGAAAACTGCATTTCTATAATCGTCTCTTTCCCTCTGTGCATTCTTCAGCTCGTTTTCTAAAAGTTGGCTGTGGGTAAATGCGTCTGGGACAAACTTCACTGGGTCTGTTTTCAGCAAGCCTTTCTGCATCATTTCATACCACTCTGTTTGGAAACAGTCAAAAGTTCTGTTCATTCCCATTCTGACAAGGAAGTTGCGTAAAAAATCATCCACCACCTCTGGGATATGAGATATGGTTTCTTGATCAACATTGTGGTTCGTTAAGACAGGACCTGTCGCCTCTACAGCATTGCGCATTGCCCTCAAGGCGGCCTTAAAATCCTCCTCTCCGTCTGTAACGCTGCTTTCTTCACTCGATAAAACCTCTTCATAATTATAATCATTCACTGAGTCCAATGGTATCGAGATCTTTTCAAGATAGTATGGCCCATCTACACACTCCTGGGTTGTGGATACTTCTGCATTCCCAGCCATTGCTCGCATTTGTGCTACTGTTTGTGTTGTCATGGGAACCTACACGCGCATGCGTAATGAAAGATAAAGTTGGCTGCGTCTCAGTGTTTCTGTTAGATGGCCTCAAAGATTAGGCATATACTGTATATCCCAATACTATGTCAAATGCAGCATGCCAAAAATGCATGCAAAAGTACATACTTTGCAAGTGCAGCTGAAGCACTAAAAGATTTGAGACGCGACACTTGTCCGAGTAGGACGCAGCCGTAAGTATAGCCTGCAGGTATTTAAGTATTTAACCACAGCCAACTAAATAGGCCAACGGCCTACCTATTGAAGTCGACCACAGACTGCACTAATAAAGTTGATGCAGGGTGTGGCGCTAGAAGCAAACGGTTGAATGCACGAGCATGAACGGAAGCAAATAAAATCTTTGCAGAAAAAACCTCGAGTAAAGAGCATATTGTTTATAATATACTTATTTATACAGGGTTAACCGACTCAGACTAAATTCTCTCACAAACTAAGATAGGCCTAATGCCCACTCAATTATTTGGGCCTACCTTTTACAAATTGAAAATATTATTCTCTAAAGGCCAGTTATTACTATTGTGGTTGTTATTATTATTATTATTATTATTA
>JAVQIZ010180680.1:0-17595 GCA_036023535.2 Galaxias brevipinnis
GGGTTTGGACCGCAGTCCGCTTGTGCTGCAGGGGTAGGTTCTGCGCGCTAAGGCGGTCAGTCGAATAACTGCGATGCATCACATCGCATTTGCGCAGGGAAATGCATTTCTAGTTATTAAGATCAGAGTATACAAGCGCCCCCATTTATTTTGACTTGCAGGCGATTGTGTTTCCATTCGGTCAGTTTTCCAGCTTTTAGTCTGGTTATTTTCTATAGATAAATTTAGCAGGGTGAGCATTGGCAATTCTACCAGTCATCAAATTGAGAAGTTTTTGGTCAAATGGTTTGTGACTCACTTTATTTTGTTGTCAGCTACACTGGCTTTTTAATGTTGACGAGGAGGACGAGGACGATTATCATTATAATCTATTATAATTATAAATTGTTTTTATATTTGTATAGGCTAATTCAATGATTAATTATACTATTTGAATTAAACTGTTCAATATATCTATATTATTGGGAGTTAATTGTGGTCGTTTGTATTTTTATGAAGGAATGATGTGCATCGTTACAGTTTCCCCCATATGTTGTTACATCAACCCTCCACATGGGAGCAGATTTCACATGTCACTTGTAGTGTTTTAATAAAATCTTTTACTCTTAAGACTGCTTTTAAATACATTTGATGACTGATATTAAGAAGAACACAGTGAAAAATTACCAATATATGTAAATACGTTTATCCAAAAACGTTGAAGAGGCTTTTGAATAATGAGTAACGTCAAAACCAGAAATTGTTACAATCGCCCCCGGTCTCCCCTACCTAATGACAGCCTTGAATCTTGCGCTCTGTGTGTGTATTGATAAGTAGTATTGCTCTTTTTTTATAAATTCTTCCATGACACCAAAATGGGTGGAATTCCTGTCACTGTTGCAACAACAGGCATTTATTTGATTGGGCAAGCTAAATCTAAAGGTTACAGTTTGAGGTTTGAGATTAAAGATATAATTAGAAGTATTAATATTTAAAAGTAAACCCCAGATTTAAACAGTAACCAAATCACTAGTAGACATAGTCTCAGCCTCCTCAACAATTTTGAAAAATTATTAAATCAGCTGGCAGTGAGTGAGGAGTGTGGCAGGAGAACTTGTTTTAACTGCACAAACTGGAATCAGTTAATCTGCAATTGAGAAAGCGAGCTTGACCATGACTCAATAACTGTCATGGCAGTCACCCCTTACATCAACTTCTGCGTGGACACAATTATTCCAAAAAAGCTTGTGTGTTGTTATAACAGAACATAAAATAGTACCTTAACAGGAAAAAATGCATTTCAAAGGGATGATAGAGCACTGTAAGAATTTGCATAAAAAGATATTGAAATTGTAATTAGAATAGGTAAACTGGACCATACATTTTTTTTTTTAAGCTCGATTAATTAAAATTGCACATAAAAAACAGACCGCCATCACTTACAACAATCAGTCAAACTTGCGCCAAACTTTCTCACCCAACATATTCCAACAGACGTTTTGCATACACAGATCACACACACACACACACATCGTTTGATATGACACACTACTGGCTCCAGTTCTATTCGCAGTGCCTAGTCAGGGCACTGATAGGAGTATTGTTGCACCCGGTGGAAACCCATACAAACACGGGGAGAACATGTAAACTCCACACAGAGAGGCCCTTGGGTCAGTTGGGGTTTAAACCAAGGACCTTTTAGCTGTGAGACACCCTGCTGCCATTTGCAAACGTTTTCTTATGACACTGCTATTGTTAGTTGTTAGGGTAACACACTAACATATAGTAATCTCATTGATTCTTTTGTTGACTGGTGCTCTGAGAGCTATCTTGAAATTAATATTAGCCAAACTTTGATATTGATAAGGCAATGCCTCTTAATATGTTCTATAACAGTGTTGTTTTAAGTGTTTTGACCTTCTCATTTATTTGTTGGCGGGGCAACAGTAGGCCTACTGAGGATCACAGTAGTAGACTAGGTGAAATAGTAAAAAATAAAAGAGCCAACTTAGTAACTTAACCTAGAAGGGCTTAAAGTAATTTTTACTGATCGTATAGCGAAAAACAGGTGCAGATAATTTTAAGTCATAGAAAACATCTCTTGCATTGTGACTTCCATTTTTAAACCAGCTCCAATCCATTCCAGAATTCACATTTCCAAATTTTGATGACGTCAAAATGAATTTTTTGTGACATATTTTTGTTCTAGGTAGACTATCTGCAACATTCTTTTATCTCTAGGATCAGCAATCTGTTTCAACCATAGAGTTTGATCTCTATGGTTTCAACTACTAGGTTGTCATGCAAGTCGAATTTGGCACAGAAATTCAAACCACAAAGACTTTGTATCTATATGTATCAGAGATTGAGAAGATAATTTTGACCATTTACCATTTATCTATCTATTTAATTTCATCAAGCTACACTGGCTCCCTGTCCAATGCCATATTAATTTCAAGACCCTTAAGAAGAAGACCCTTCTTACTTATCCAAATCCGATCTGATGCCTGACACTTGATGTATGTTGTATAACTCTATACCCATGCCCTCTTGTGATGTTCCTTGATGTTCCCTGCTTCACTACCTTTGTGTCTGTCCTATATTTCATGCATATTAAATTGTATATTGCACAATTTTGACTGTAGATGATATGCCATGCACGGTGTCTTTGAGTGTCTTGAAAGGCACCTACAAATAAAATGTAATATTATTTTTATTTAGCGTTTAAACAGTAAAATAGTGTTCCAGCCAAAAAATTATATTAGGATTGTAATAAAAAAAATCCTACAAAATATCCAACAGGATTCCAATCATAAAAAGTCAGAAAGAATAACTTTAAAATCTGAAAGAATTGTCTTTTTTTGTAAATCATACAGGATTTTTTTTACTAGGTGTGGTGATTATAAAAGGTTCTGTTTTTCATAATAATTTTTAGCCAGGTTCTTCACTTCACAGTCATTGCAAATTCGAATGTATCTGCTTTAGACATTTTATGTAATGATAATAAAGTTAAACATGAAAGTTGTTTGGGTTAGTATGTATTTATAAAATCTATGAAACATTACTCTCTTCATTTTCTCAGGTGTTATAAATGTGCACTCTATTATTCAGTAATGAATGCACAATACTGTCAATGAAAAAAGGACAGAAAACAAAGCCTAACCAGAATGGACCACCTCTAAACGTCAAACGTCAAACACCACATGCAAAAAGGCAAACAAGCGTAGAGAACAGGCGTGTTCATTCCATCCTTTAATCTTCAAGTCAAAGTTGTGTTTAAGAGTATGAAAGAAAAGAAAAAAGGGAGAGTGTATAGAAAAGCCATTCTGGAGGAACAACAAAGTAGTTGACAGCACACTCAATCAGAAAGTGACCTGTAAAGTTACCTAAGTGACGCTACACAACTGGCCCTACTGAAATAAATTAATGGAAAAGAGAAGAGGAAAGTGTTTGTAGGGTTTTTGAGATGAAGATATGTTAACACATTATCTCGGTTAAAAGTACTCTCCGCCAGATATTCTTTCCACATGCAACGGTACTGCATCTGTTTAGTACGTAGGCTCGCTATAATTTCCTTCCAAGCTGACTTCATCATACTTGATATAACGAAATGCATAAATACACACCCAAACCTGATCCTAAGTAGCAAAGCGAATCATGACTATACATACTATATGTCAACATAGTGTATTAACATTTAATAAATAAAAATAAACTATAATTAAATAAGCAACAATGTAATCCAATCTATGAGCAATACGGAATCACATAAAATTATACAGCCACACATTTATTGAAAATATTTCCCCACACAGTCCTATTGAAATTTTCCAAACAGCATGGAGGGATTATCGTCCACCGACGCGCGTTACGTGTTGCTAACAGAGAGACAATGCACGTTGGGTGTTTCCTTTTATTGTTTGCTTTCTGTGCCATCTTTGGTCTTGAGTGTCTCTTTTATGTGGGACAAACAATGGCAGATCTCTGAGGGATTGGTCAAGGTGGGGGCAGGTTTTGGACCTCACCTCTGGGGCTGTGTCAGTACATGAGGATGGACAAATGGCTCATTCCAGTGGATGAAGTCTTCGTAATCTAAATGGTTTAAGTGCAAAATAAGAGAAAGGAATTAAAAGGTAACTGTAAACACAGCTGTACAATTCATGCTTAGTTGTTTAGATGTTATTGTTTTGTAGTTTCTGTAATGTGATGCCTGTATGTGTTCATTGTGTACTCTATTATAAAAACCCATAGTAGATTAAGTTAATTATTTTTCAGTGGGGGCAGTAAATACTTTATTGTTCGAACTTCAAGCATTGCGTCTGTCTAATATTTAACCATAATCAGAGGGGCTGATCATTGAAGGGAATAGCTGTCCAGATAAAACCAGAGAAAAAAAGCCGGACCAGAAAAAAGGTATCAACATGTTGTTCTTTTCAATCCTTTTCTTTTCATTGCAGAATGTAAATCAATAAAGTATTTTTTACTTGGGCAGGAAGAAAGGTCAGTCCTACTTGTGTTTGCCCTGCTTGTGTTTACCCACATGATCTCAGCAGGATCACCCCTAGTATTTGTTCATGGCAACACTGCACCAATGTAAAGTAGCCCTAAAACCTTGGCTGAAGGCCCGTCTGAATTTTAAGTGACCACTGTCCCATTAGTGTGTTCCTGCACATCTCTCTCCCTCTACTCCTCAGGCTGTCAGTGTTTGCGGGGGTCGTTTATTTAGTTGGGGACACACAGATCAAGGGCCTCCTTTCAGTCGTCTGGGCCCTAAGGACGATATTTCTTATTACCCCACTGACACTAGCCCGCCCACTGGTCCTCATAGGCCTATATAAGTGTTTAGGAGGGACAGATGATAAGAACCTACGTTTCAAGACAAGCTGGGCCATGCGGTGTAAAGTCCTTCTCTATGTATACCTCCTGGAACTTGTAAAGCATGGTGAGTATTGGGCCATCAGCCTCACACAGATATCATTCACAAACTGCATTGATCTGATGCCCAGGTTGAACCCTGAGTGGAGCACAGCAGGTAAGCGGCTTGGTTTGCCTTCTGTCTCAGTGTGACTCTGTGATGGGGGTTTGCTGTTTCAGGGGTATTGGTCTAATGTCTCAGGCCACCGTATTTCCAATAATAGGCTCTAATTCACTTAATTTGCTGATGAAAACATATGAAGTGCTGTAACTTGGTTCAAATTAGCATGTTAAAATACATCCTAGGATTGGTTTGCTTATGGATTGTTCTATAGAAAATTCTCCCTTTAGATTTATTTTAATTATTATAATTCGACAACAGAAAAAAGGTTTAACTTAATACTAAAGGGGACACCACAGGAGACATCAATTAAAAGACAAAAGATGTCAGTACCAAACAAATGTAATAGTATTAGTTGCCAATGTTAGTATGCTTAGGTTAGTCAGACAGGAGCAAATTAGTTTTGCAAAAATGGGTTTCCATACTGTTTTCACAATTGGTATAGTAGCTCTATAGACGTAGTATAACTACACAGAGAAACCTTACAGATCATGGTAAAGAGAATGTCATTTGGCACATTATAATGATGCCTGGTTGCTATTTTTGCTCAGGTGTGCATGCATCTATTATTTATTGATTATTGTATAAGAGATGATGATTGAAATTATGGTTCAAATTAAGGTTACCATAAGATGGAGAGAATGTGATGAATATCCCCAGCCTTAAAGAATCTAAATCTTTCAGTTTATAATGCTTAATAGTGATACAGGAAGCCAAATATTACATTTGAGGAGCATCTTTGTGTAATGTTGTATGCAAATGTGACCCTTCTTCTCCAAATACTAATGAATCTAGATGTGGAGTGAGATATGTAGTCCATGACATCACCTTCTGTCACGATCAATTATCAAGGTTGTCACTATTCACACCCGATCTTTCTCCTCAGGAAGACGCAGGTCTTCAGTAGATGTGGCCTCGATCCTAAAATGGATAGGGGTGCTAAGATTTTGATTTATTAATATTTACATTGGTCAGATAATGGTCAATAAACTCCAATCTCTAATCTACTACACAAACACATAAAGTTCACTCATACAAAATCATTCTCCCTTTAGTCTTTCATCTTCCCATCAATCACTCAAAGATTGCTCTGAAAATACACACTTAACTACAAAGTTTCCAGTTGCCGGTCAGAAAGTATGTATTGTGCTGGTTATTGATTAAGCAGATGTCACAGGCACTTACCATTGAAAAGGTATTTCAATTCATGGTTGTTGACTGCCCCAAGCCTTTGGATTTTTCCTATAACCACAAGCCTTCTGGATGTTTCCTAAAGCGTGTCCAACAAACTTTAACTTTTTGGCTTTGACAGCCTCATGTAAGAGGTAAAATAAACACTTCAATCTAATGGTTTGTAGAATCAAGGTCGTATATTTAATATTGTACATTGCGTTCATTGATTTTTATGGACAGTATGAACTGTTGTTAGTGTGTGCTGAATCACACGTAAGCTTTTTGTTATTATGACTTCCGTTTTGTCACATGTATTGCTCTAATATGACAACCACTGTAATCTCTCTCTGAACATTCCACACACAATCATGAAACAGCAAGTGAAGCAGCACGCTAGTTGTGATTAACAGAGGGTAGGAGAGCTGGATTGTATAACACTATGGCATATTCCGACAGAGGGCTGACGAAACCAGTCAATACAAACATAGGTCTTGGCCAATTTACCTGCCGAGGATGAAAACACCAGTCTCGAGGTAAAGATGTCCAGCAATTGAAGTAAAACACATGGTAATTTTTGAAAAGCAACCAAACTGAGTCTTTTACAGATTTTATAGATGTTGCATAGTAAATGCTTGTCTTTTTTATATTCCTATAAAACATTTTCAGATATTTTTTGTGTGGACTTTTCCCCCTCCAAACATTCAGTTAATGACCAGACATGGGAACTACACCAGCCCTTCAGTGCATCAAAGTCTCACTAATTACACACTCATTACAGACACATCTTTGTAGAGCATAGACACAAGGGATACAGTGACTATTCACAAATGATTCATTCACTTTCTTGCTCTCTTTCCTTCTCCCTCTCAGTCTCGCCAACCGAAGTGAAAGTCAGTCCTGATACGGCTGTACTCCTCCCTTGCATTACGACACTCCCTCCTTTTGGAGAAAGGGGTGAAGTGGATATAGCCCTGATTGATGTAAGTTGGACGTCTAATGGCTCTGTTTTAGCCTCGGCCAACAGGACTGAGAAACAGGTCAACGAAGGATACAGTTGGGACACCACTCTGTTTATCAATGGGACCTTCTCACTGACAGTCCTTAAAGCCTCACTTAGCCACCAGGGGGCCTACGAGTGCAGAGTCACATTCAACTCCACTGATCTGCTGTCTAGCGAAGTAACGCTAAGTATTAAAGGTAACTATTTTAAGTCCTTGAGGATGAAATATGGTCATATTATACTTAGTGTACTGTTTGATCTATTAAATACACTGCTGAAAGGATTTCCTTCAGCAGTTTAACTTAAACAGGTAAAGCAAATGAGGCAAACTATGCCTTGGCAAGACAATGATAAGCATGGCCTCCATGCTTCTCTCTCCTTCCTCAGCTTCACCTACCATCTCAGTCCCCTCCCAATGGGTGGTGCTGGAGGTGGAGAGCGAAGTCAAGTGTCACGCAGAGGGCTTCTACCCTTCTCCCATCTCTTTTGCCTTGACCCGGGATGGAGAAGTGGTCCCACAAGCTCAAGCAGCTGAGGGGGAACTGAAGGTGACACCAGAAGGGTACTACTTGGCCACCAGCAACTTGAGATTATATCCCACAAAAGAAGATGAGAACGTGACATTTGGCTGCGAGGTCACCCACATGGATGAGAAGCAAGTGTTTGAGTTCAAGCTGAATATTACCTGTAAGTGACCTACTGGTTGATTGTTAAGGATGTATAACTGGGAATACAAAATTGAGACTGGATTAAAGGTCCATTAAGCTTCACTAAATTACATTAGATTTGCAATCTTCAGTATCTCATTTTATTCTCAAGGCTAGGATCTGTCTTCACTTCTTTTGCTCTGGCTGTGTCCTTCCCTGCTCTCTGCAGACCTCCCCACTGTCAGGCTCTCTGCTATTCCGCCGGCCTCCCGCAACACCCCCATCACACTGTTCTGTGACGTGGAGGGATTCTATCCGGAAGATGTTTCTGTGTCCTGGCTCCAGAACAACACGGTCCTCACTGAGCCCCTTCCAAGCATGCAGAGTCCGGATGGGACCTACACTACGCGGCGCTACTTCACCCTGAGCGCCGAGCAGAGGGAAAGGGCCGGGGAGGTGCAGTGTGTAGTCCACCAGCCTGGTGTCAACCACCCTGAACATCACACCGCCTACTTGGAGGAGCTTGACCCCCCAGGTAAAACTTGGAAGATGTCTAGTGCAGGTAACATCCAAATATAACAGCATAATGATTGCCTACGTACTGCCATGTCATGGTGACCTTGCTCAACAATTTTGCTCTCTTCCCATTTGTTTCTTCCCGTTCAGAAAAGGAGCCAAAACTGACCAAGTCCGCCAAAGCCTCTGTGGCTCTCATGTGCATCTCCTTGGTGTTGGTTTTCCTGCTCTGCTTCGGCTTCTCATGGAGGAGGAGAGACGGTGAGGCCCCTTACTATGAATCAGTATCCGAACAATATCTGTGATATCACACCCTGGACATGATTTCATCAGTGACCAGTATCCCGACATTGTCATGCTTTCAAACTAGCACTATTTTCTACTTAGCAATACCTGTTGCGATGGAATAAAACAAACGGAAGTGCTGGCAAAACAGGTGTATTGAGCAAGGCATGTGAACGTGTATAAAGTGAGGTATGCCTTTCAGCCTGCAGCTCACTACCTTTCTCTGTGTTTGCAACCCTAGAGAAGCAGAAGTATCTGAATGTATCAGGCATCGTCCTACCTCCAAAGGTCATTGTGGGCAAGAAAGGTCGCGTGACCCTGAGCATAGAGGGGAGGAGGGTAGACCGAGTGCAGACCGCCTGGTTCCTAAATGATACCCCCATCTATGACACCACCATTGTTCAGCCACTCCGAGCATCAACAGGTATGATGGCATGCAGTCCATACTCTAATAATAGAAATAAAGATATATAGATAATGATGGGTAACCGATCAGCACTGAACAATGGAATATGTTTTGATAGACTGTATGATCAGACTGTGGGCATTCCTCTTCAGCCACTGTTTTGATTTGTGTGATTCTGTTGTTTGTTGTGTCTCTAACATGTAATCACCGTAGGATCAAACTACTTTAATTGTCTCCATAACCCACTAACCACCATTCGTCTGCCGTACGGTCTCACTCTCACCTCCCCAGTGTCAACAGAGAGGGGTTCCTTGCTGCCCTCCAAAGGCGATATGGGGTACTACAAGCTGCACACCCAGCCTCCGTTGCGCTCAAGTAATGGCAGCACCCAGCAGCTCCTCTCCTCCCTCTCCTTCATCCCCCAGATCTCCATTCACAAGGGGGCAGTGTTCAAATGCCAAGTATCCTACATCGACAAGGACAAGGTGGTGGCAGAGAGGGTCTCGGATAAGTTTACTATCTTAGGTGACTGCATCTTATGCTGCATCTACATTCACTGTCCGTCCTCATTCAAATATGATTAAAACTTCATTTCATGCCTTTTTATATCAGCTGCTCCTGAGGTGTCGGAAATACAACTGGCTGAGACACTGGATGACTCTGGTAAAATAAAGAGCCGTTTGTGTCGATTGCGGCCCTAACCATAAATCACTAGTAAAGATATTACTGACTAACTGTATTTCAACAACAACATCATCCTCTCTCTCACATCCAGGCATCATTGCCCTTACAGTCCAGGCTGCCCATTTCCACCCGGACATCATTACCTTCCGCTGGTTCTGTGAGGGTGGGGAGCTGAGCCCTGTGTCCTCACAGGCACTGTCCGCCCCGAGGCCCGACAACCAAGGCTTTTTCTCAGCCACCAGCCAGTGCAGGTTGCCCAGCAGCGAGCTGGAGACGGGGGGCACCCGGGTGTGGGTGAGCATCCACCACATCGCCCTCAAAAAGCCAGTCACCCGTGAGACCAGAGGTAAGAGCCAGGTGGGGTGAAAGTGAGACTTGCAGAAATTGATCTGGGTTTCTGTTCCATGGTTTATGCTTCGATCAGCTAGGTGAGATGTTTTAGAGAGGTTGCGACAGAATCCAAATTCTAAAAGCTCACATGAAAGGAGGACGGCAACAGATGAAGAAGTATTCCCATTGTATTCATACATTTCAGGTTTCATCAAGAGGCCCACTGTGTCTGAGGTCATCCCCAGCTCCCCTTCCTCTCCCGGTCAACCTTTGACCCTGGGCTGTGACATCACAGGGTTCTACCCGCCAGACATCTTGGTCACCTGGCTGAGGTTGAGACAGGGAGAAGAGGATGACGGGGAGGAGGAGGTCATTGAGGGGGGAGAGGTGTGGGGCCCAGTGCAGACAGACCCCACCATCTACAGGGCCACAGCTACTTTGAGAAAAGATACCACCAAGGAGAAGGCAGGAGGGGTGGTGTGCCGAGTGGAGCACTGTTCACTGGAAAGGCCTATCTTGAGGCGGTGGAGAAATGTTGACATCGGTACGTCTTTGCGATAATGTATGGTTAAAATAGTTGTGAGGATACATGCTTATTGTCCATACTGTGTATAGCAAGATAAATGTTTTATGGGAAAAAAGTGCTACTATATACATTTCACCTAAAATTAAAACGTTTTCGTTGGTGCACCTTTTCTCAGCGGCTCCATCCATCCCTCCATCCATCTCTGCATGTTGGAGCAGTGAAGGGGTGGGCGTGTTTTCCCTACTGCTGATGGGAGGATCCCCCAAGGCTAAAGTGCTGTGGGCAGCAGGGGGAGACAGCCTTCTACCATTGGTGTCTAATGAGACAGAAGACATTTCAGACAACGGACAAAAGGAGCTCAAGAGTGTGTGTGCCCTGGAGAGGCCCATCTACCAACAGAGCCAGAGAGCAGCGCATGCAGATACACAGATAAATGGACATGCATTCAGTTAGTGTTTCTTTACAAGAAAGACATATTTTACAGAATGTTTAGCTTTTGAACTTTGCTGTGTACAACATATTGGGTAATACTAAGTCTAAGCATTATTGACAAGCCATTTCTTTCCCAACCAGAAACCAAAGCTGCTGTAACAGATCCGGACACTGAGGGGATCAAATACATAGACGAAAAAGAGGACGATGACAACAACAACACTGAAAGAGAGGCGGTGACCAAAACAGAAGTGGTGGATGACAGTGATGGAGAGAGCGATGGAAATGGTGGTGCCCTCCACATAAACCGAGTGAGCTTGGGAAAGGGAACAAGAGGGGAAGACAGACAGAGACTGAGAGTATGTGTAGAGATTACACACCCTGCTCTTGCACTGCCTGTACACCGGACATGGACAGGTATTTTATACATTGTTTCACCACTTAGCTATCAATACGCAAAACAAGTCAATTTTCTTTTTTTAAAACTTAGGTTTCTCTGTTTAATTTTTTTATGTAATTATTTAATTAGCCGACAAAGCTTTTTGTAGACATGGTTCTGCTGTCTTCACTTGTCAATTCTTTGGGCATGTTAGTCTGTATCAAACCAGCTACATGGATGTATAAATCAATTGTTTCTTAATCTATATTGATTTGTCTTTTTCTTTCAGAACTCAATGAAGAAGTTTCATCTTCACTCTAAAAAAAAACTCCTGCTGAAGACAGTGTTTTTATTTTTATATTAGGATCATGTAAGATAGACTTCTTAAGGTTGATGAATTGAGGACGTCATAGTGAGTGTGATCAAAAACATTTTTATAATGCCATTTAGACCTACTTTTCTTATTTATTACTCTAGCCGCATATTAATCCATTGTTATTTTCAGTTCTTTAAAATACATGAATATTATTTGTACAAAATTGTTACAATTTAATCTAATCTAACGTGGATAAAAACATTAAAAACATTGATTCACTTTCTCTAAGTATTATTCTTTGAGCGGAAAAAGTGTAAACATTTATTTATTAGGCTCATTATCGCTTTCTCACAGTGTTTAGTCTACTCTCTAAATAAGATAAATAATTTTTCAACATTACCACAGTGTGCGGATAAAACAGACACACTGTGTATGCGCATTATATTGTCTTGTAATCTTGACTTGATCGCCAAGGACCGGTGCCGAACTAAGATGCCA
Source organism: Galaxias brevipinnis (assembly GCA_036023535.2). NCBI lineage: Eukaryota > Metazoa > Chordata > Actinopteri > Galaxiiformes > Galaxiidae > Galaxias > Galaxias brevipinnis. Next base: position 12,207 of record JAVQIZ010180680.1, read on the forward strand.
TTCAATTAAAACCGTTATATAATTTGGTCTGTTAAATAAATATTTTTTCAAGTTGCCTACAGGCTGTGAAGATATAGTGCAATTATGTATTAGTGCTGCCTGAGCATGTAGAGCTGCTCTTTTCGCAAAAGTATTCTTTCAAATGTAATTTAAGCAAAGATTCATGCTGACGCACAACTCAGCTGTGCTAATCGCCTCCTTCCTCATATTGATATACCGGATATTTCAGCATCAGGAACTAATACAACAAAGCAACAGGTTCATGTTCTAAACGACGTTGTCTTCTGATGTCAGGTCAATTAAATTCAAATTTGATTAAAAACACCGTATTGAAACCTGTTTTTATATGGATCCACCTGCAGAAAGTCCCTTCTCCAGGGCACAGAGAATGTTCTGGACAGTTTGGGTGAGTTTTGACTAATTTAGTGTACAATTCTTTCGTGGGAAAATAAATTCAGATCGAGTGGTCTTTAGTAGGTTAAACATATATTTGAAGGGGTGGTGCAATCATAGGCAGTGAATAAAATGTAGCCCATAAGCAAAAGATTATAATAATTTTATATCCTACAAGCTACCTACAGTATTTTATGTTAACTACTACTTATCTATTGTAATTCTTTGAATTTATTTCACATAAAACTTTTTCTCTTGTTCTCTCTCACACCACGCATACACACACACACACACATACACAGGGCTACATATCAGAAGCCGTGGAAAGTGTGCTCAGACCCACAAATACCGGAAACAATGAAACAAATTCAGATCAGGCATGTTCCACTGATGGAGAATCATATGACGGCAGTGCAACACAGAGTACTGCCGGGGAGAGTGGACAAGATGAGAAACAGCCAACTCTCACCGCAAGCTCTGAGGTTAAGTCACCACAAACTGTGGTGGCCATGGAACAGTGCAACACCCCCATTGGCCAAGGGCTAGGCACAGCAAATGTGCAATGCTCTGTGCAACACAAAAGAGGAAGCAATAGCCAAGCTGAAGATGGAAAGTATGTAACATTGGATGAGGTAGACTTATCAGAAAGCAAAGACATAGTCATGCATGTAACTAAAAGGCAGTTAGGAAGTGAAGTGGATGCAAAGAAAACTAGTCATGGGGAGCTATGTGGCAAAGACTGGAACCATGCAAAGAAGGCTGATAAAAATGAAAAGGTTGAACAATCAGCCAGTGAACAATGTCTAGTAAAGAATATTAAAGGTAATGAAATTGAAGTAGTGATTGCAGATGATCCAATTAGGTTAGGAGTCCATAGAGAGGGTGGAGTTAAAAGCAAAGAGATTCTCTTCATTAAGGGAGAACAGGGAGATTTAAAAGAAGCACACATAGTGGAACAGAGGGAAGGTGACCTGTGTGCTTGGAAAAAATGTATTGATCAAAATGAGCCGATAAATAAAACGTGTAGGAAGCAATATGGCGTTGAGAAGAAAGATAGAGATGGAAAAACAAATGACCCAGATTTTAAATTGAAGGCAAAGGACAGTTTATGGATACAGCCCAATGATGACCAACTTGGAAGTGAAGTCCCTTGGAGATTTACTGAAGAATTGGTAGATCAGCTTGGTGAAGAAAATATTACCCACAGTGCAAGTTATTTGGAAGAAACTTCAGATGAAAATGGTGAATTAGAGAGAAACACGTCTGTTTCAGTGGCAGCAATAGATGGTGGATCCCCATTGACCTACAACAAAGAAAGCATTGCATTAACTGAAGAATTTACTGTTGTTGTTGAAGAACAGATTGACGAGTACATTGACAAAAATGAAAATGACAACATATTTAGGGAGGCTATTGAAATAGAAGTGCATGGAACTGAAACTACCCTTTGGCAACTGGATGAAGAAACAGAACTGGAAGCCTCAAGAGATGATGAAAGTGATTTTAGAAACGACATGCATATAAGGAGAGAACCAGAAACCTATTTTGATGAAATAAGTGTTATTACAAAGGAAAACCAAATTCAGGAGGTTAAAGTCTCAGCTAAGGAGAAACAGACAGCTGATAACATAGGAGCCGTTTCTTCCATGACTATGCCAGATGTACAAAATTACCCTACACTGGAAGGAACCGGCAACTTTGAAGACTGTTCCTCAGGGACATGTGAAAGGCTTTCCGGCCTAGAGAACGTAGTATGTGAACAAACTCTAGAACAACTTCCTGAATACAACAATGGAAAATGGCAAAATGAGGATACGACACAAAGGATCTTGGAAATTGGGGATAATGAACTAGTGACCATCCAGTTACAAGAAGAGGCTGAAAGGGTGGAGGCTGATTACATAAATAGCAATTTGGAGGCTGAACATTTGTCTTTGAAGGACCTGATGGTAGAGCGACCAGACTCAGAACAGAAAGCTATTGGTGTATCAGATTTACATAATTATATGGAGAACAATCCTGAAATGGTAAAGGAGGGACACACAGAATTTCTCAATGAAACTGAGAAACCTTTCACAGTAGCACAAGAACCAGGCTACTCACTGGTACCAGAGTTGGAGCTAGTGATAGGATCCATGCAGACTGAGGTGATACAGTCTAAACAAGAGTTAGACAATGCAGCAAAAACCAAAACTCAAAAGGCAGACTTTGGATTATCGGAGCAAACTGAAGAGTCCACAAAAACATTAAGACTGGATGGAGAATCGAATGAAGTCTGTGGACCTAATATTAAACTGGCAACCATGTTTGAGAATGGGTCTGTTATTAAGACTGATAAAAATAAATCAGCACAGAGAAGAAGAAATGGAAAGGAATTTTCAGAAGACACAGAATCACTTGAGACAAATTACCACAAGTTGACGGAAGCTTTTTCATGTAATGAATCTTTGGAAGCTGAATTACAAAACATGGACACAGATCCGGCTATCATTGGGACTGGGCCTGAATCACTTCAAGTAATGATGGAAAAAGATGTGAAGACTGATGAGAGAGAAGAGGTAGAAAAGGAAATTATGTTGAGTGAAACTGTTCAATACTATCACACAGAAATACTTAATGTTGCAACAAAGACCGCATCAGAGACCCTGATAGAATTATCTGGAGAAAGAATTGAAACAGAATATACGTTGAAGCCTGATGTGCAAGGTGAGTCTGTTGAGACAGAAGAGGCCGTATCTAACAAACTGTCTGAGACTGACATCGAACAGAAGACAATAGAAAGTCAGTTATCCAACAAATCAATGGATCGAGATAGGGATTCCACCGCTTTGGTTTTAGTCGAAACTGTGTCTGAAAAAAGAGGAGAGACTGAAGTTAAAATAATAGAGAAATCTGCTGCGGTAGAACCTGTAATTGAAACAAACGCAAAGCAAACGGACGCCGAAATATTGGACATGTGGATTGAGGCAGTATTTTCAAAGGATACAGATCACACATTCAAGGGGGAATCAAAAGAGATTGACGAAGCACCCAACCTATTAGGCGAGCCGAGATGTGAATTGAGAAGTTCTACAGAAACAGAAGATAACAATGCATTACCAGAGACAACTCGGACAACGATGACGAAGACAGAGCAGTTGAAGGATATAGAAACTGGATTGTTGCCAGAGTCAGAAACAGGATTATGGATTAACCCTCAAACTGATATTGGAGATATTTTGACTGTCGATACAGAAACAGGATTATCAGAAACCTCTTCAGATAAATTAGCGAAGGCTGAGGGTGCACTGCCACAATTAACAGGCATCAGATTGTGTGTTGACACCCATGAAACAGAGGAAGGCACTTTGGAGATAGCTGAAACAAATTGGCCAGAAGTCTTAAGGCCAGAATCTCTAGAATTATTTGAGAGTAAGGTTATCTTGACAGAGGACAAAGTTATTGAAGGACCATTAGTTATTGACAAGGCTGTGCCTAGAATACTGGACAACTACAATACCGAAGACCCTGTGGCATCCATCGATACAAACAGTGGACACTTAGAAGACAGGGATAATGACTTAACAGAAACTAAAAGACAAATAGTTGAAGTTGGCTTTTCTGAAGCAGTGCAGCCAGATACTGAGTTACAAAGAAAGAAAGAGGTTTTAGATGTAAATTCTGAATCCACATGGCATCAACCATTAGAGAAAAACGATTTGGTTGAAGCTGCTGGAATAAAGGCAGAATTTCTAACCGACCTCCAAAGGTGTTTCAGAAAAGATTCCATAGAAATCAGTTGTGAACCTGCAGCAGAGACGGTGCCTAGTACTCGAGAAGAAACCCAACAGATATTTTCAGGACACAATGAAAAAGAGGCTAAGGTAGTTCAGGAAAGTAGTGAGTCAGAGGTTTTGTTACTGGAAAGAGTTGTAACTACAAAATCAAGTTTACATGTAGATTCAGACTTTGAAAAACCTCAGGAAGTACATTCTGAGGACATAGAGAAGATAGATGCAATATCACCTCAGGATAAAGTTGCAAAAGCTCAGGTCTATTTACAACCCAAGACCATACCTGGAGACACAGATCCACACCTTCAGGTACCTACAATTTACTGTTTCTTATGTTAATTATAAATTGTACAGATTAAATGCAATTCTAAGACGTTTTCTGTTAGTTCTTATTTTAATTTGAATAATGGCTGTTGGTTATTTTTAAATAACCATTTCGGTTTAAGGCCTATCCTTTGGACTTCACTGCACAAAAGTTTAGAATATCTATCAAGAGCCCACATATTCGCCCACCCAAAGAGCCCCGTAGACTACTGCAAATGCCTTCTGTTGAGCCGTCGCATCCGAATCCTTCGGACTGCAAACCAGTCAAGAGAATAGCCAGCATCCCATTGAGAGGCATGGGAATTGGAATCAAATTGCCAGGTAAATTTGAAAAATTAACTCATTAGCTGTCAAAATTCTAATAAAAATGCATAATGTAAAATGGCAATACAATCTTGAGATTGTATTAACATTTCACACATTCGTTTTTTGTTAAGAACTAAAATGCAAATTATTAACTGGCAAATGCAAATGATGAATTAAACCACAAGCATTTCCATGTTTATATTGACAGCCACATGCTTCTATTCTAAAGGAAAGAAATATGCCCTGGTCACATGCTACCTCCAAAATACAATTTATTAATGTTTAGCATTATAATTCATGAGAATGTGTTTTTACAAATAATTTGAAATATGACAACTGCGCATACCAATATTTTTCAGGTCTTCAAGCTGGTTTCCCTATTTTAAAGAAAGTACAGGCTGAGGTAAAAACTGAAAGAAACATATCTTTTCACAGGCAGACATGAAAGCCGGATTGCCTAGTCTCTGTGCCTTAAATTCAATGGATGTGTTAAGCTCAATGAACACAAAGCCTGTAGTATGTCTTTATTTTTTATGAGCAGTTATTCAGTCGGTATATTTACTAGAGTTGCATTTTACATGACTCTTCAATTT